>JBCEWC010000307.1:0-63146 GCA_038996855.1 Solanum aculeatissimum | reverse complement strand
ATTTTGGTAATTTTTGTTTGTTGCATTTGTTTTAGTGGGGTCGGTACATTTAAAGCTTAAAACGTTACTGTGAAGTACGTTTTACTCTTAAAACGTTACTTTGAAGTACGTTTTACTCATAGTAACATTTATTCATTTAACACCGTTAGTTAAATTTTTTAATAAAAAAAACATAAAACCTGAAAAATACGTTTATACTAGTTTTGTAAAAATTTTAAAGAACGTATTATTTTGATAAATTAGTTTAAATAATGACTTATTTTGGTAAAAAATTTGTTAAATATAGATGCTCTGCAATGTTGATATACTTGGTCGATAGTCCGTCGTGCTTCCTCTAGCTTCTCCGCGATTTCAACGAGCTGCTCCTCCAGAACTACAAACCTGACCTCAGCTTCCCCCTTCCGTTCGACAATGTCCTCCTTCACGCCCGTCGTCGCTTCGCTGCCTGAATTCAAACCCTTGCCGCCGTCTAAGACCACTTTGTTCGACATATTCGCTGGCCGGAGAATATAATAACTGATGAAAAATATAATCTGAAAAGTTGGGATTGTTTATTGTATATATACCACAAATTTAACTCCATAAACCCTTTTGGTTTGGGAAAGGATAATACAAATCCGCCATGGATTAGAATTAAGTTTTTTCCTTTGTCGGTATCATAATTTGAATGTACGAAAGAAATTAATTTCTATTTAATTAGGTTTAGTTTGATTTGATGTACATATTTTCTTATATTTATTTATATAATATAATTTTTTATGCAAAAAATGCAATACTTTAATTAAAAAAAAACAAAATATGATGCATTTTTTAATTGTGCAATAATATCAGTAACTTACTGTTAATGTTGATTTATTTTAAGTTATTGTACAATCAATAACTCATTGACTTCGTTAAAAATGATCATCTTTCCTACTTTAACATGATTTTTGATTGTACGGTGTTGCTCAGTCAGTTGGGGGATTCACCTCTCCTACATGATTTTAGGGAGACAAATAGAGTGACAGACACACTAGCAAAGGAGGGGTTCAAGCTTATGAGAGATCATGTTTTTTTTTTTGTATGGAAGTTCCACCGATGTGTGCATCAAGGTTTTTGGAATCAGACAAAGACGAAATTTTTTTTAGGCCACAAAGGCCAAAGTGTTTATGTACTTTTCAAAGTAATATTCCCCTCCCCTGTACAGGTTTTGACCTGCCACTCTCATGTAATGACGCATATTAATATCTAATATATTTTCTTGTTTTACCAAAAAAAAAACAATATCAATAACTTATTCATTATTCAATAAATTTATATTGGTTAGTGCGTTGGATTATTGATAATATAAGTTGAAAGTTTAACTTTAAAAAATTATAGTAAGAATTATAAAATTTAAAATGACATCACGACTATTTATTTTATTTTTTGAATAAATAGTTATCTTTTTTTTTTCTCATTTGAGTGAATTATTTTTTATATTTTTGTATATAATTTGTAATATCACCGAGGACATGACCTTAGATAGAAAGGAATGAAGGTCGCGCATTAGGGTGGAAGGTTAATAGGTTGGTAGGGGTAGGATGATGTCTAGCCATGTGGTATAGCAGGTTAGTAGGATTAGTCATGTACTCATGTCTTTATATCTTATGTTGATTATTGTATGTCTCATAGTTGTTTCTTTTATTGTATTTATATATTATCACTTGTTTTCCGCTTTAATCATTTCTTTTTCATATCTAGTATTTTCTGTTGTTATATTTTTTTGAGCTGAGGGTCTTCCAGGATCAGTCTCTCTATCTCTATGAGGTAGTGGTAAGGTCTGCGTATATTTTACCCTCCCCACACTTTACTTGTGAGATTCCACTAGGTATGTTATTGTTGTCGTATATAATTTGTAATCAAATGGTAACAGATAGATATATATCCTATTTAATTTAATTTGATTTTATTAATAAAAATTAATTAAATTAAATTAATTTCAATTTTGATTAATAGTTGATTTGTAAACATCCCATTTTTAATTAAGAAAAAATTGACCTCATCCATCCACTATATCATATTTTTAAATAAAATTGGACAAAAACAACAATAAGATATTCCTATAATATGAGTCAATTATATATACACTTTCTGATACCAAATATCTGACCTTTATACCATAAAAGATTTTACACATAAATTAGCTTGATAAGCTTTCTATATATCTATGATATAATAACGCACTCAATCTAGTCTGCTTCTTCTTTTTCTACTGGCCCATTTGATTAGATTAAAAAAATAATTTAAAAACATAAAATTTTAAGAGTGTTATGAAAATATAAAGTAAGAAGAAGAAATAGGTAGGAAAAAGAGAAAATACTTCTTATTTCTCTTGAACAATATTCAGATGTATATTACAATGAACAGAACCCTTTTATTTGTAGGAAAAAACAGATTAGATCTCCAAGTAGGATTTCTAACTCTTAAAAGAATCTACATTATAGACATTGACTATAACTCAAATATGTTTATAACACTCCACCTTGAATTTTTATTTGATAGATTATGTGTCCGTTAAAATCTTACTAGATAAAATCCAGTGGAAAAAAAATTCTAATGATGGAAAAAGAGTATAGATATATAATAATACGCATTTTGGATGCCCCATTAAAAACCTTACAATGAAAATCCAATGGGACAAAATCGTGTGAGGGAAAAAGAGTAAATCATGTATTAACTCCTTCTAATCAGAACATCAATCCAAAGACTTGAATCTTCGCATCCCAATCTTGTGTACCATCTTCTTGAAAGTTGTAGTTGGTAGAGATTTAGTGAATAAATTAACCACATTGTTACTCGAATGAATCTGTTTTCCATTTATATCATCATTATTTTAGAGCTGATGTGTATAGAAAATCTTTGGCGAATGTGTTTTATTCTATCTCCTTTTATGAATCATCTCTTTAGGATCAAAGAGTTTTGCAAGTTACTCATTTCAACTTCTTTAAACAAACAATCTATTGCCTTTTGAAAACTCTTCAAGAGTTTCAATTCAAGTTATCAACTTGCATAACAATATGAAAGATTCTTGATAAATTTTAATCAATATGAGGATTATAAACAAGTTTTTCAAGAACTTATATATGCTTCATGCATTTTAAATCCTTCAAATATTTTTATATCAATTTTGTCTAGTGACAATATTAAATATTAAATGCATGATGTTTCTAGTGTCTAGATTGCAAATCAAATAAGTTTTATGCTTATCAAGATGCATCATTCCACTTGAAAATTAGAGCATGTTTTAATATACCGTAGAATTTAGATCCTAATAATCTTTTACAATATTGTGCTATATTGTATCTTAGATATCATTAACAAAAATATTTTTTTATCGGTTTGCGATGCGACATAACTTGTTGAGATTTTATCACTTCATTATTTTCAGGTAGTTATTGCTCTCATGAGGTTTAATGAATATTATGTCATAAGCTCTTCAAGAGTACATTGCCTCTTAATTATGACCATTTTGATTTTTTCCTTTTAAAAAATTATCTTATTTGGGATCAATTTCATGTTTCATGTATGTCATAAATTGTGTCCTTTAGGGACATTCAATAAGAGCATTTCAACTCTAAGGGGTCGTTTGGTTGGGAAGAGCTTATCCCAAGATTAGTTATCCTAGGATTAACTATCCTGGGATAAGTTATCCCACCATGTATATGGGATAACTTATCCCATCACTATGGTATAAATGATGGGATAAGTTATCCCACTCTTGACAACCAAACAAAGATACTAAATTTTATCCCTTCACTAATTTTTAATCCCTTCACTATTTGTTCGTATCCCTCACACCAAATGACCCCTTAGTTTCTTATTATCTCCTCCTTATGTTAGACAAACTAACATATATTCCAATCTATCTTGGAAAATTCATCTTTTAGTCATCATGATATATTTATTAATTATGTATCGCATATCAAAATTATTAGATGGAAATTATATGGTCCTTGACCATATACCAATTCGGGAAGAAATCGATCATAATGTATTAGACTAATGCATATTTTTGTCTACAACTTATATTATCATATTTCAGACCATAAAACTTTGTTCTCATAAGCAATGATTGACCATTTATCTAAGGCATTTATTGTCAATCAGCTTGAATATTTATCAATATAATCAAGATGAATTGTCTTGATTACGTATTTTGAAAGTTGTGCTCTTAACTCAGTTATCTTGCATAAACAATTTTACGAATGTCAAACTTTAGGTTAACAATAAATACACATGTGATTATCTTATTGACACATCTATTTCACATATCACATGACCATGAACGGGCCCATACTCACCTTTTATACTTTCAAAATTTAGGGGATTCAGTCCCAACATTAGTTGATCTAATCAACTTATCATGAGAACAAACAATCTTGAAGAATCTTTTATTTCTTCAATATATGTCTAATAAGTAAACTCCAAGTTTATCATGAGACGTGCCTTTTGCTTTAGTAAATTTCTGATTTACTATTACATGAACAAATTTTAAATTTATTACTCAAGGAGTAATTTTCATATTTATTTCTTCTCAATTACTCTATCTCTCTTCTAGAGATGAGTCGTGATCCTATCACAATAAAGTGCACATTCATATTGAGAAATTTTATTGAACATTATCACATTCACTTCAGAGAATGGATCTGTATCTGCCAAAAAGTTCTCATTATTCAAGAATGGAAAACAATCATCTTACCGTATCAATTTATGATAGCTTAGTACCTCATTTCATGTTCGCGTGCGTTATTCAATCACTTGTCTTCTTTCAGACATTATGCACTGCCGCCACATTCACTTTAGAGAATGGAGCATTTTAATGAAACATATTTTATGACTTTTCACCAAAAACACATTATTTTGCTTTAGTCATCATTATATCACTAATATGATGCATTGAGACTTGAACCCAACGTCTTACTCATACAAAGATATTTTAGATCATGAATTAAAGGAGGTTGAACTCAATATCTTATAATCATGGTGCATTGGGACTTTAACCAAATATTTTACCTTTTGTGCTGTGATAGAACTTGAATCTATCATTTTACCATTAATCAACAATATAATAATCAAGCATACTAAAAATAATTTAAAATTGTCCACAATTGTGTCAGAAACTTTAAATACAATAATGTAATATTATATTAATAACTTTACAATAATAAAATACTACATAACTATAAATATGTATTTGTGAATTTCAATCAATAACCACACAATCATTTACTTATTGTCTCAATAATAGTGATTAGTATTAATTTTGACATGATTAATCACTGTAATAAATATGCATAGTATTTTCAACAAGTATAAATTTAGAGTATTATACAATAAAACAAATTTAATTTGATTCAATAATAATGAACTATAATAATATGAATAAATACACTAATACTAATTAAAAATTAGTACTCATATAAACAAGAATCAGAATAAGAGGATGATCTCATTCTGATGCTGTCTTCTAACTTTCTTGTCCTTATAGGCAACTTTCTTGACTTGTTTTTGACATCACGATCATTTTCACACATCCTCATCAGAATCGTGTCTTCTACTTTGAAGCTTAATGGATTTTGCATCACGACTATCATTATCACCCACAACATGTATCCTATGGGCTTTCACGTGTTTCTTCTCATAATCAAACTCTGAATCAGAATCAGAATCAGGATGAATCGTCACTGTGATGATTTCTTCTAACTTCTTGTCCTTCGCACACAACTTTCTTGACTTGTTACCACCACCACCAGTATCAGAATCATAACTGGTATAAGCCTTTTTACGGATCTTCTTAGACTCTTTGGCATCATTTACTGTTGCTATCAAATCACACATAAGTGTATGCGGTCAAATCAAGTAATATATCGGCTCTTTTTAAAACCCGAATGTCGAACCCATAGGGACTTGTCGATTAATTATTTACTAAATTATATTAATTTTAATTATTTATTTAAGCGGTGAACAATTAACCAAGATAAGAGATATTTTTACACAATTAATGAATGAATCAATATATAGGATTATGGTTTAACTAATAATCATATTTAGTATCAATTTCATTTAGTTATTATTTGATTTCTAGTTGTTGATTTACACAGTTAATTTTACGATCATGGTCTTTCGACCTCTAATCGCCTACCCTTGTTGATAGCCTAACTACATCGTTGAGCGGAGATAGGCATAAACCAACAAAGGTGCATTAACGTTATTATCCTGTTTAGTAACCAAGTGAGGTGTATAGGTAGGTGTCATAGGTCTCCTATACACGAACCTATACATGAATTATTCTAGTAACCCTAGAATAAACAAGCTCCATATATTCCATATTCTATCTCTTCAACATCTTCCGAATTCAAGGTAGACAACAAATTTATCCTAATGTTGGCTAGACATCAAAATAATAACCAAAAAAATATAAGAACAACTAATATGATAAATAAATATTTTGAATCAACAATGACTAGACAATCATCTTATTAGCTAACATAATCGTAGAACGAGAAGTTTAACTCCACACAGCTATGGAGCAATTACCACATATCATTTAAATATAAATATAAAAATAAATAATAATGGAAAAAAAAGATGAAACCAAAATTTTTCGACTTCCATGATGACTCTTATCTCTCTCTAGATTAAACATTATGTAAAAACTAATTTTATGAAATATTTATAGGTGTAGAAAAAATTTCAAATACAATAATTGGACCAAAACAAATTGAAATTGAGTTTCCGCATGCTAGGCCAAAATCTCTTGAATGCCTCACCCATAATTGCCACGTGTCAACAAGCCGTTAATTGCAATTGAAATTGCAATATGCCCGTATAAATATATACGATAATTCATTTTTACACAATAAATCGATATAGGATTATGATTTAGCTAATAATCATATTTAGTATCAATTTCATTCAGTTATTTGATTATCTAGTTGTTGATTTACACGATTAATTTTACGATCATGGTCTTCCGACCTCTAATCGCCTAACCTTGTTGATAACCTAACTACATCGTTGAGCGGGGATAGGTCTCCTATACACAAATTATTCTAGTAATCCTAGAATAAACAAGCTCCATATATTCCATGTTCTATCTCCTCAACTTGTTCCGAATTCAAGGTAGACAACAAATTTATCCTAATGTTGGCTAGACATTAAAATAATAAGCAGAAAGATATAAGAAGAACTAATATGATAAATAAATATTTTGAATCAACAATGACTAAATAATCATCTTATTAGCTAACATAATCTTAGAACGAGAAGTTTAACTCTACATAGATATGGAGCAATTACCACAAATCATTTAAAGATAAATATAAAAATAAATAATAATGGAGAAGAAAAGATGAAACCAAAATTCTCTAGCTTCCACGATAGCTCCTATCTCTCTCTAGATTAAAAATTATGTAAAAACTAATTTTATGAAATATTTATAGATGTAGAAAAAATCTCAAATAAAATAATTGGGTTCAAAACAAATTGAAATTAAGTTTCCGCGAAACAGTGTTGGGCCAAAATCACTTGAATGCCTCACCATAATTGCCACGTGTCAATAAGTCGATAATTGCAATTGAAATTGCAATATGCCCGTATAGATATATATAATACAACAACAACAACATACCCAGTGAAATCCCACAAGTGGAGTTTGGGGAGAGTAGAATGTACGCAGATCTTACCACTACCTCAAAGGTAGAGAGGTTGTTTCCTGGGAACCCTCGTCTCAAAAATCCATAAGCAGAATAAACCAAATATGAAAAAAAGAGAAAGGAAAAGAAAAGGAAAGAGGAAGAACAACTAATAACGAAAAGTACATGATAGTGTGTAAATACGATAAAAATCAACATATATATGACGAATAATGACAACCCAGAATATAAAAACACGACTAATCCCACTACCCTACTATACCCCAAGTCCATACATCAACCTAATCCTATAACCTATTAATCTGCTACTCTAATTCAAAACCTCCACTACTTTCTATCTAAGGTCATATCCTCAGTGAGATCAAGTTTCGTCATATCTTGTATGATCACCTTGTTATTTTAAAAAGAAAATGACTTCTCTCGAAAAATTTAATTAATTACTTAATTAATTTAAGTAAAAATTAAATTTTCAAAATTTACAGAGTCGCCAGTTAATTTTTAAAGAAAAATTAAGAAAACTAAATTAATTTTAAAACCTAACAGAGGAGTTTTAAAAAATTTAGACATTAAGGATAAAGATTCAATTTCTATTCTTGAGAAGAATTTAATCACTCAAGAATAGCCGCTTAATTGCGATTGACCTTCGATTAAGAAAATTTTTTGACTAACTTTATTTGGAAGACAATCTTAAAGAATTTTGAAAAAATCTAAGTTGGAAAAGGATTTTAAACTTTAAGAATTCTAAGCACTTGAAACATTATTAAAGGAATTTCTCACATCCAATTTTCCTAAAATGGCTTTAACACTAAGAGAATTCGCCAAGTCGTTTTAAAATTGAGACTTAATATAAATGGCTAACTTGAGGAAATTAATTAGATTAACAAAAGAAAAGAAACAAACTACTAAATTAAAATAAGGGTTAGTGTTAATACAAGAAAACACAAATAAAACAATAAATAAAAGGAAATTAATCTACTTGGGCTTGGCAGACCCAAGTTTTTTTGCACTTGTCCTAATTCTAATATTTGGGCCTGCTTAGCCCGTAAACAAATCATCTGGTGGCTGTTGTTGCTTTGGGCTTTTAGCCCATTCTTCTATGATATACACTTAGTGTATAATTTATGTATATCAGCTTCCAAAATCTGTATAATCGCTCCAGTACATTCATATTCGCTTGCTGTCTTCTAAAGCCGACCCGAAACTAAAGTTTGGGCCTCATGACTCATAAAATGCAAACGAGGGAAGGGAAGTCCATTTAGGACTCCAAAAGATTCACATGCAACAAAATAAGTAAGAAAAATGAGTGATTACTCCAAATTCCTAGTATGAAAGTAACATTCAACATGAAGATATGTAGATGCGACTGTTAATATTTAACAGAGAGAAGGACCAATATCCACTATCTAAGAATGATGATAAAATGAAATAATACCATCCAAAACACAAATGGATAAGACACAACATGCCACAACTATCCTTAACACATTATATACCTATCATTAGCTTGATGGTTAACCACAAACAGTAAAGTTCTTCATAAATATACCAATATAGGGACATGTATATTACTGTTTATCACGAAAGGATGAAGAAATGAACATTCATACTCAGAATATGCAAATAAGAATGAAAGAAGTGAGAAAAAATAAATAAAGGGAAACTCATCTTTTAGGAATGAGAAAATGACCATTAACTGGTATTATTTTCAAACTGGACTTGAAATAAATAGGGGAAGAAAGAAAGAGTTGAGTAGATGAAGAACAACTAAGTTACTAACAACGAATTTGAAAAATAGAATAAAAATGGGATATTTTAGCACATATTACAGCAAGAAAAAATGGGACATGATTTTGTCATAACTTAAAGCTATGCCATTGACACTCCAACATATAACAGTAGCAACATCAACTAAATATATCTAGTGTTTAAGCAACTAATTACGAACAGTTAGGGATTAACGACCAACGTTTACAACAAGCAAGTTGAAGAAGTTAGAAACAGTAAAGCAAGAGCTTGAACATCAATCGATAAGAAAGACTTCACTCATTGAAATACGAACAAGCTATTGGAAATACTAGTTGAGCTAAATAGATGATGCTAACTGACTAAATTCATGAAGAGAGATGGGTGCATCTTAATGACCTAAAGCTAGCATTGAAGCCATGGTATAACATGCTAAGATCAAAACATGGATAGCAGGCCGAGAACTTACAATGAATCAGGAAATTACACCAAGAGAGCTCATATCACACATCATTCCAGAAAAAGCTTGAAGAACCGATCGAAGTCAGAGTCACAGTCTAAGATAGGAAGAAAGATGAATACTGATTTTACAATATGCTCATGAATTTGAAGACAGAATTTGACAGAAGGCTTAATTCGCGTCAAAGATCTGATCTTTAAAGTACCAGAACAGTGACGATGAATCATTTAAAAAACACCACCAGTTAAAAGAATTTCGAAACAGACTTAAACATGACAAACATTAAATAGGAGACATGAAATCAACAACAATCCAGACCCATACTACTTGGGCACAACCCTATGACCCTGACATGAACTGAAGATACCATCACAGAACATCTCTATATGCTTAAAAACGACACAACTCACATGTTATCTTAGAACAAATCGGAGTTTTAATCCAAACTTCACACTCAAATCACACGAATACAACAAGAAAGCATCACATTGATCACAATCTGATGTCATACCAATATTCAAAATATATCCTAGTCATATGAAGAATAATTTTTAGCACTCTTAGCACCCAGAATAATTTTTCGAACATTTGAACCAAACTCAAAATGAAAAAGGGGAAACAAGACAGACATGAACCATAGATGGAAAACCCAGAACTCCTAATGCTATCAGCCTAATCAACATAAGAGCTTTCAACGTCACATTGCGGAGGGTAAAAATTGAAGAAACTCAAAAATTAATTCATATTGCGGAGCTTTGAAATTGAAGAAGCTTAAAAATTAATTCATATTGCGGAGGGTAAAAATTGGATGTCAACACACCTCCCCCCAATACTTCTTCGGTCTACCTCTCTACTCCTTCGTGTAACTCCTAAATTCAACCTCTCGCATCTCCTAACAGGAGCATCGATACTTCTTCTCTGTACATGTCCAAACCATCGCAGTCTCACTTCCCTTATCTTATCAGCCACAGGGGCCACCTCTAGCTTCTTCCGAATGGTCTCATTCCTAATCTTATCACTCCTAGTATGACCACACATCCATCACAACATCCTTATCTCTGTGACTTGCATCTTCTGAACATGTGAGTTTTTGATTGACCAACACTCCACCCCATACAACAAAGACGGTCTAACCACCATCCTGTAAAATTTACCTTTGAGTTTAGGTAGTATCTTCTTATCACATAATACTCCAGAGGCAAGCCTTCATTTAGTCCATGCTGCCTCTATAAGATGTGTAACATTATCGTCGATATCGCCACTACTCTACATGATAGATCCAAGATATTTAAAAAATTCTCTCTTGAGGTTTATCATAATATTTAAAAATTAAAAGTTTAACAAGTTTTAGTTTTATATAAATTATTTTCTTATTTGGACATGATAAAACAACTAAAACGAAACATAAATCAACAAATCATTTATAAGAAGAAAAAAGAGAGACAAAGTGAAATCAATAGACAGTAACATATTTGAAATACAATATATATTTATATTATTTAAATATATATAACATGTGTTTTAGCGTCAATTGTTATAATTTAATAATTTATTCTTCTTGAATGTAATTTTATTAACTGATGTAATGCACACGTGCAAAATACATATTAGACTAGTATATAAATTTTTAAAAATATGTGCATAATAATTTAGTACAAGATTAATTGTAACAAATAAGTAAATTTTTTAAAAATATGTGCATAATAATTTAGTACGAGATTAATTGTAACAAATTAATAAATTTTTAAAAATATGTGCATAATAATTTAGTACGAGATTAATTGTAACAAACAAATACAAAATTGTTTCTTCCAAGTGTGCTATTGGTTAATACGGTGCTTCTCACAACTAACATTTTACATCGCCTAAAACCTTCATCAGATCTGGTCGTCTCTTTTATGTATGTCTGTATCTCCTTCATCTTTTGTCTGCTCAGGGTTTTGGTTCTTCATTTAATCTTGCCTCTTGCTCGAATTTAGTTCTTTTTTGTGCATCTTTGGTATGTTTTCGTGTCTGAGCGAACTGAATTTGGGGGGATTTTGGTTGCCCTAGTTTTTTGGGGCTTTAGGGTTGAGTCATCCTTGATTGCCAGTAATTGATTTCATTGTCCCAATTTAATTTAAAATGTCCCTTCAACTACAAATATGAATCCTTTATTAATGCTGCTGTGTTAAAGTGCTTGCTAGTTGTTAATTGTTATCTTATATAAAGTTTTTAAGAATGACCTGAACTAATCTTGAACTATGTCATCTGCAGGTTCTTCTAAGAGGAATTTTGGTTCAATTCAGTTCTTTTAGCATGGTAAAGTTATTGTTATTGGGCATATGTTTCTTATGCACACAAAAAGACACATATATGTATGTCTAATTACCTATGTGTGATGAGTAATTGACCTTTCAATTTCAACATCAGCTAATGGCTACCTCATGAATATGTGGTATATGCCCCACTGTGATTTAACTAAAAAATACCAACTTTTAAGACAAATGCCATGATTACTGCTCTTTAAAATGATTGGCCAACTTCTTGCAGAATTATATAATTGGAGCGTTCAAGCCAGCATGCAACATCTCAGTCACGTTCGGTGATGGAAAATCCCGCAAACAGGTAATTAAGTTATCAGTCTCTTGTATTACAACTTATCATGTTTATAACACTTATCAATGAAGATGATGCCCTTGGTGGAGATTGATGAAATAATCTACAGTTAAGCGTAGCAACTTCAGCTCATGAATGTGCTAATTATTTTTATGATTTTTATTCTATTACCTGATCAAGAGGTTTAGTCACGCTAGTAGAAACACTTTTGTCTTCAGTGATGTAAGACGGCCAGTAGGCAGAAATTGCTCAATATCAACTTCGCAACCTGGATGGGAAAAAGTAGCTGGGATACTATATATCTTTGTTTTGGCTAAAAGCAGCTTGGTATTCCATGAGATATTTTCCCTCTTTTGATGATCTATATGCTGCTAATTGGTCTTTTTCCTTGATATAAATTAATTGATTGTGTATCAAAGCTCAACCTTGTTGCTTGCTGTCTATGAAATTTCATTTAATCTACTTTGGTATGCCATTGTTGTGTGACAAACCTATCCCCTCCCCCTAAACTGCAAAAACTATTTTTGCATGACAGACAATGTAATTATCACAAAATGAGGACATGATACCTCCTTATTAAAGATATTCAAAAATCATTAAACAGCAAACTCAGTTTATACTTTTGCCAAAAGAGAAAAGGTGACAGAAGATAACGTATCATGTCTATGTGATGGAGAATATAACTTATTTAGTAACTTAAAGTCAGGGAATTGGATAGAGTTGTGCATGTTACATTTTACATTATTGGGACACACCTCCAAAAATATTTAAAAAGAGAAGTTTAATATCAAAGTCCAGATCAGATGAATGCTGTAATTATGTGTCTAATTAGTGTAAAGCTGATACACTGTGAAGCAAGATGTACTGCCTTAAAATGTGCATGTAAAATAGATGCAACCTATCTCCTTTTTCTTTAAATAATTTTTTTTTAACAACATAAAGCTAAGTAATTGATAAAGAATGGGGCACCTGCAAGAACTAAGAAACTAACAAGAACTCTTCATATACCTCCCTAATAGCCACTGGGTATGTTGTTGTTGTTGTTGTTGTTATACCTCCCAAATACAAGTCAATTAATGGCTAACGTAAAAGGAACAGGAAAGCAAACAATAAATCAAAGTGCAATATTTTCTTTATAAGAAAATCCAAGCAACTACGAGTCGACAGCAATAGGAATTCAGCATCTACTTAATCTTCTTCTTAGACCTCAACTGCTTATCGTGTTCACACTTATTCTTGCGGCAGTCCACTGTTGATAGCACGAGGATGCAACCGAAAATTGCACTTGCAGCATATCATCTTGTCCTGATTGTATTTCCTAGCGAAAGCCATCAACAATGGCTCAATGATTCTCACCACGAAGCCTTATCACTAGATGTAGAGTTGATTTTTCTGAATGTTGTAGTCCGCCAAGGTGCGGCAATTTTCGAGCTGCTTACCAGCAAAAATCAGCCTTTGCTGGTCCGGAGGGATTCCTTCTTTGTCTTGTATCTTGGCCTTAGCATTGTCGATACTATCGCTGGATTTGACTTCCAGAATAATGGTTTTACTGGTCAGAGTTTTCACGAATATCTGCATTTTCACGACGAAATTCGCCTTCTTCCTTCAGCTCCTCCTTGCAACCTACCTCACTTATCCGGAAAAATAAAAAATAGAAAAGAAATACAATAGGTGCAACCTATCTCTACTGAAGAAGTATCAAAACAGAACTGGAGACTTGTTGACTCTACAAGTTGACTGCTTGTTTGCTGTATAGGTCCCCTTGAAGAAGGAAAATGGGCAAACTGTTATGGTCCCACTTTTCCAAAGCCAAGAAAACATTGCTGGAAAGGTATTATTCATGTAGCATACTAATGATTCTTATAATACTCTTTTATTTGTTACTTGTAGAAATGTATCTATTTGTTTCAGGACCTTCCTTTGAGAATGTAGTTTCATTATGACTTCAGATTTCTGTAGAACCAGTATCAGGAAAGAAGGTTGAACATAATGGGATCAAAGTTGAGCTTCTTGGTCAGATAGGTGAGCTTTAACTTGTGACAATTTTAAACAACTTTTTATCCGCATGCGATTTGCAGTGTCGTGTCCTTGAATCAAGTGCACAGATTGCGAATGGAATTACATTGATCTTTTTTAATTTGAATTTTCACATATCAATACCCAATACATTCTGTTATCTGCTTTCTACTTTTTTTTCTTTTCTGTCATTGAGGTGTTCAAGGTGGATTGGACTAAGGTAACCACTTTGCGTTACTGGCAATTTATATAAAGGTTACGGTGAAAATCTGTTTATCTGTTACATAGGCAGCATGCTTCTTGCAATCAACCTGAGAAATGAGTGCAGTTTTCAGTCTGTATGCTTATATCTTCATGGTCAGTTATCCTGTATTTCAATAAATAAGCTTGGCTATCTCCTTATTTTACCCTTGCCACGTCATTCATGGTTATAATGTTTCATTATTTGTTTGGAACCAGCTGTTTGACTTTCCAAAAGGAAGAACTAGCTTTCTAATGGAAGTTTTAGAGGGTTTTTGGATTGGCTTTTAAAAGTAGCTTATAAGCTAAAGCCATAAGTTGGGAATACCCAACTTTTAGCTTATTTTTGTACTTTTTTTGCCTAAAAGTAAGTGCTTCAATGCACATTTTATCTTTCCCAAACACCACAAAAAGTAGAAAAAGAGCTTAAAAGCCAAAAACACTTAAAATAAGCGAATCCAAACACCCTCTTAGTTTGATACAACTATTTCGTTCAGGTAAATGTTTGGTTGCTGGTATAATTGTTCTGTGTGTATCTTTTAGTGGCTAAACTGCATTCAGCAATTTGAACATTTGCTTGACTTATCCAAAAAGGAAAGAAAGCTTTCTTCCTTGCAGCTTCTCACTTGTACGTTCCTGTTTGCGTTGCTATAATTTTTTTAGTTCAGATACATGTGTGGTTATTTGTTGGTATAATTGTTTCATTTTTAGTCCTTATCTGGCTATGCAGCAATCTACATATTGTACATCTGTAGTTTACAACCTTTTTTTCTGGAGAATTAATTCATGTTGCAATATTTTTCTTTTCCAGAAATGTACTTTGACAGGGGGAACTTTTACGACTTCACCTCACTTGGTGAGTGTTTCATACATGGTACTAGTGGAAACAGAAGAGAGAAATTTATTCCTTAGCTGGGTGAACCTGTGAGAACATGCTATATTGGTTTTCTTGTTTAAACTTGACTGTTGCTTCTGACTTATGAGGTACTGTCAGGTCAGATTATGTTATGTTTTTACAGTGCATGGATATTTAGTATGTTGATTTTGCTGTGAGTTCCCCGTATTTCCTGTTCATGGGACCTAGATGAGTAGTCTGATGTTTCTATTTTCTTCTCACTTGACTTGTCTTAGGAGTTGACTCATAAGCTCTAGGCCCGATCTTATTTAACTTTATGTTTAGCTGGACTTGGAATTTTTTTTTCAGCTTCTCAAAATTTTGGTTGTTTCATAGTAGAGAATGTAGAATCAATATTAATTTCTATTATCTTTGTACAGCCACTTTTGTTCTTAGGTGCATTATGCAGCATTCCTTTAGTGATTTTTCCTAGGAAATTTAGTTGAGGTTGCTAGACTGTCTTTCCCCTATTTCATCTACTGCTGTTCTATTACTCCCATCACAGCATTGTAGTGATGCCAGGCTTGAACCTTTCACTTTGATCTATTTATCCATGGTTCAGAGACAATTTTCAGAGACCCCCAAATTTGGTGTTCTTCCATTGCCAATTGTTGCACGTTAACCTCTTAAGTTGTGCTATTTCTACTTGTCTTTGCTGGACTGCAATAAGTTGGACATTTTCAATTTGGTATTAGTGGGTATGCAAGTTTGGTATAAGTGGGTATGCAAGTTTTGTATTAGTGGGTATGCTATTTATGTGTTGCAAGTTATTTGGAATAGAATACTCAGATCTACTACTTCATCCATTTAGAATTGTACTTGTCAAACTTTTGTTATAGTGTTCTTTGTCACTGGTCCTCTTTCCTTGTATTGCTTCATTTACTCCATTTAATGTTTCTCCTTGTAGTCCGAGAACTGGATGTTCCTGGTGAAATTTATGAAAGGAAAACATATCCTTTTGAGTTTTCAACTGTTGAAATGCCCTATGAAACATATAATGGGGTTAATGTTCGACTTAGGTAAGTTTCTTTTGTCTTGGAACCTTGCAGCATATATATGATACTTTTATCTATAATGTTACTTGCTTTGTTTTGATGAAGACGATATAATTGTTTGTTTTCTTGATTGAGATTTATTTAGTACTGTATAATTGTATATAGATTTGAATCTAGACTAGTGATCATTCTTCTAAGGTTGGGCATCATAACTTCCTGGTTATTTGTCCCAGTTTCCCATTTTGGATTAATTTTTATGAGAGTTATCAATTTGGTTGAGGCTACAGTCATTTGTTATCAAAACAGATTGCAGTTTTTCTCTGAAGTTGCATTTTCTATCTTGCTATCATATAAGAAGAGTCTTCACTTGTTGGATGATCTCTGTGACATGATCAAACAGATTATATCATTGGTGACATTAATCATAATTCGTAACGTGAAAGAATATATTCTCAAAAAAAAAAAAAGAAAAAGAAAAATCATAAGATATAGGGAAAGTTGGTGGCTAGCTGATTATCTATTATTTCCCAGAGAAATTATGGTCTGTGTGGATCATAGATGGCTGTGTCTATCAAATTATGCAAGTCGCCATAGTATGTTGAGGTGATATAAAGTCGAATCAATTAATTTGTTTTCAGAAGAAAAGCTTCTCGTATTCTTTCTAAAAAAAATAATAGAAATTATGTTGTATTGTGTTTGACAGGACAGATATAAATGTGATAATTGTATTGTGTTTGAAGTGCTCCCTAAAGCTAAAGGTGATAACGAGACAAAACTTTCCTGATTAATTTGTCTCGAGATAATTAACTAATCAGAATATTAGGGAATGCCTATCTTACTCTTGCCACAACATATACGGGCTACGGCCACTAAAGTAAAGGTATTAAATACAAAAAAGAAAAAAAGAGCACTTGATCTTTGTTTTACTTAAATTTCTGATTTGTGCCTCTCCTTTATCATCACTCTTTCTCCAACTTATTAGTTTGAGCTATCCTTTGTTGTCCCTTGCCCTTGGTCATGTTTCCACTCTTATAAAAATCAACTTTGCTCTCCCCCTCACCCCATCCCCCCGTTTTGTGGGGATGATAGGCAGAGAGTAAAATTTTATTGTCAAGAATAGCATTAACTTGGTACTAGAAGTGACAAAAATTCTATGTACTAACTCATTTAGACAGGTTAGGAGTCTAGAAAGTCCAATCCATTTGCAACTTCACTTACAAGAGTCCTACTGTCCAGGAGTTCACATTTTGTAGACATCCAGTTATACAAAAAATAAGGACAAATCTCTATTCTCAGAATACATATCTCAAGTAGGCTTCTCCCATCAATGGATATTCTGCTTACGGAATTCTTCTTCCTTTCCATTAGTTAATACAGTTTCACAGGCCGGTAGAAGAACCTTTGCTTTCCATATTGATGAGTAATGCAGATAATAGAGAGACTCTGATGATTGAACTTACATTTCTCTTCCATATACATCTCTTAAGTTAGCTTTGTAAACCAGATCACTGTGAACAAGCAGATTGTAAGAAATGGATTTTAGCTGGGAACAAATGTAGAGGCTCAGTCTTAGATGACAAAAATTGAACAGAACCCATATTTATAACAATAGATGATTTGAGGAATGAGAGAAGATATTGAGTGAAAGGACAAAAAGTGATCAGAGTTGGTAGATTAAACATCAATGAGTTTTGCAAGCACAAGTTCTAGTGAGAAGTCAGATCTTCTCTCTCTAACTAGCTTCTTTCTCTAACAAGAGAATTTTACTTTTTCAAGATTTCCCAGTTCTTTATTCTGCTTCTTTGTTATTCCCTTAATCTATATCCATAGATAATAATTAGAGTCAGAGTAACTCAGCCATGAAAGTATTTGCTCTTCAAGACTCTTCAATAACACCAAACTGTCAATGGAACTGTCTTGTTACCTTATTTTTTTTGTCATAAAACAGAACTGTATAGAGGAAATAGAGGAGTTAGTAGAATTTCTAGGAGCTTTGTAAAGCTGGAGTCAACTTTCTTTGTTACAATTTTTGATGGTGGCTAGCATTACCAATGGTGAAGATACAATATTACTATCAAAAGCTAAGTTGAAGTTGCTGCAAATGCAACTAAAGAAGCAACAATGCACAAATGGCTCAATAGAAGTACCTTAGTGAGAGATATTTTGGAGGAGATGATAATGCTCAACTTCATTTCTGAGAGAATGTACTCGAATATATACACATTACTTGTTCCTTATACAGCTGTCAATTAGCTGTCACTAATCTAATCCACTAACTACTTAACTAACTGTGTAATAGACTAACATTAGCACTAACTAATTATGCTGACTCAGCATGTATATACAGATAAGTAGATCTCAATAAGTACCAATTCCAAAAAAAAACAAACCAAACTGTCAATAGTAGTATCCTTTTGCAGTGATGTAGCTACCTTTGATATTCAAGGTTTCCCTAATTCTGCAACTATTATCTTGTTGCCCAAGCACTCCGAAAACCCAATTGAACTAATGTCCTAGCCATGCCTTGACTTAGTCTCTCGAAAGTCAGCCATGTTATATACTCCTTCTGTCCTGATTTATGTGAAGATATTTGATAGGGCACAAAATTTTAGAGAAAGGGAAAGACTTTTGACATTTATGGTCTAGAACAAGTCATCAATTTTTGTATGGCTATAGATCTTCTCAACTATTATTGAATATAGAAAGATCAATTTCAATTTCAATTTAAAAAAATGGAAAAGGGCCAAAAATACCCTTGAACTATTCGAAATGGAGCAAAAAATACCCCTCTGTTAGGTTTTGGCTCAAAATACCCCTCTATTAAATTTTTGGCTCAAAAATACTCCTCTCTATAATGAAAACGAAAAAGGGCCAAAGATACCACCGAACTATAAAAAATGGAGCAAAAATACCCCTTGGTTAGATTTTTGTTCAAAGATACGTCTCCCTTAAAATTTTGCAAAAAATATACACCTCTCTAATGGGAAATGACGCCATGCATGCTATGTGGACAAAAAGCGCTACATGATCAGTTTACGTAGAACCCATTTAGGGGCCCAAGGGGTTTTCTCCTCGGATATTAGGTCTGAGACTTGCCTTTTCATGTTGAAAAAGACTGTCATTTCACTTGAAAATGTCTCAAAAAGTCAATTTCTGAATGATAACACTGATTCATCCTCGTTATAATCGTTGCCTCCTCCTCGAGTCAGTTTCTCGAGTTCAATAGGATCCAACTCTGCAAATTTCCCGAACCTATGAAGCTTGTATAGAAATTGTTGTGCTCATGTTATCAATGTAACACAATCAACATAAGTAATCATTTAAGAGAAAATTTAATTGCAATTATAAACAAAAGCTATTTTTTTAATATAGGAAGAATTTGGGCTACTCAAAGTTTGACAAAAATTGATTTGAAGATGGGTTGGGTTGAATTTATGGAAGAGGAATATATTAAATAATAACTTTAAAATTTTAACGGAGGGGTATTTTTTAGCCAAAACTTACGAAGGGTATTTTTGCTCCATTTCTAATAGTTAAGGGGTATTTTAGCCCTTTTTCATTTCTGTTAGAAAGAGGGGTTATTTTGAGCCAAAACTTAGTGGAGGGGTATTTTTGCTCCATTTCAAATAGTTTAGGGTATTTTTGGTCCCTTTTCCCTTAAAAAAATATAGAAAGATGTCTTTATTTTTAGGATTGACTAAAGTAGGAAAGAGTGTTACATACATTGGGACATCGAGAGTAAGGACTAGTGCTAGGAAGTTCTCATTAAGGGAGACATTTTCGTGTCTTTATCCAATGGATGTATCTTTCCAAAGACCGATTGAAGATTGGGATTAGGATGAAGTGGAGCACCTTCTTTTGAAAGTTTGTAGTGTTGACATCATGTAGTTATAAAATGGCATGGAAAGACATGCGATGAGATCTCAGGTCTCATTTGTTTGTACATAATGGAGGTTTGAATCTGAATGGTTCAAACCTTAGGCCATTAAGTGCATTTGTTTTTGTTATGATGTAAGCACTTAACTAGGGGTTTTATGAATTGACTTTTTTATGTAGCTTTTGGAAGGTACAAGCTAAAAGCCAAAAGCCATAAGTTGGTCATAGCCAACTTTTGACTTTTAGCTTATGTTTGTATTTTTAAGTTTAATAATAAGTGCGTACAAGCACTTTTTGTCTTTTCCAAACACATCCAAAAATTAAAAAGAGCTTAAAAGCTACTTAAAACAAGCCAATCCAAACACCCTCTAGGTCTTAATCAACCATAACCACCATCACTATTGTTAACCACCATTACCTCATCTACCATCTTCGTCATCACAACCATCATTAACAACCAACATCATTGCCAATCACTAATGCTAGCCATTACCACACCTATCACCTCCGTCATTATAATTATATCATTGTTGCCACCTCCACCATCACTATGACCAATCCCTACTACCAACCAACTTCACCATCCTAGCTAGTACCACCCCAAATTACCACCATCACATCATCAACCACCACACCTTTGACCACCATCATAGTCACTTTCGCTGCCACCTCCTCCACCACCACTATCAGACACTGCCACCACTGCGATCAATCCCTATTGTCAACTACCCCCACCATCACAACTAGCACTACTCCCAACTGCCACCACCACATACTCAATCACCACACATTTTTCAGACACCACCATCAACACCGCCAACTACTAACACCAACCAATTTCACCATCACAACTATCGCCTAATTGATGAAGTAAAGAAAATAGTTAAGTGAAGATGAGAATGAAAATTGGGGATTATAGAGTGAGGTAAGAAGGAAAAGAAGTAGAGGAGGTATAAAACAGTCCATTTTCTGCCTTGCACATCCTAGGGTGTGGTGGAGTGGTCAATGAAGTAGGGGAGAATTGTGAGGTTTCATGTTCAAATCTCAGCCTTGTGATTTTTTCCCATTTGTCTAACCCTTGGTGGACAGAGTTACCCAATGCTTGTGCTGGTGGGTCATAGCAAGAGTGGATTAAGTCGAGGCGTGCACAAGTTGCCCTGGACATTATTGTCACTACGAAAAAGGATCTTTTTGTGCCTTGAATGAAAGTGTAAGAATAAGTTTTTTAGTTTGAGAAGGTGCATTTTGCATCATTTTCTGCTGGGTTCTCTCTCATCTATAGAAAAGTTGTTTTCATTTTCTTATAAATAAGCTTAGTTTTATCAGAATTTTCTTTCTGGCATAGGAATCTTTTTCCTCATATTCTCCTAAAATTGGATGATGCTTTGAGTAGTTAGTAAATGTCTATACCCTAGGCATCTGAGAATGTTTGGACTTTGAACACTGACTGAGCTTGTGAGTGTATGCTAAACCTGTTTTTTCGTTATTAATCTTCATTTACTTGTTCCCTCAGCATATCTCTTTCTTTACATTGAAATCAAGAAGTTTTGTTTGGTCATCATTTGAGATAGAGCTAATTAGTACATCAAATGTGTGAAAGCGAGGCAGTTCACTGAAAAAACTCATATTAGCCAGAATAATATGAAGAAACAGTTAATTAACCGGAAAGACGAAAATGGGCTATCATATCAGACCATTTTATTGATGTCTTGAAAAGGTGTGACTTAAATTTTTAAAGAGTTGAATGGAAGATGGAACTAATATTGAGGGAGATATTCTGAAATTTAATCACGGTGAGTGAACCGAAGAATGGCCATTCTATTTGTGTGGTGTAGGTGTGCCAATTATGTTTTCTAATTTGTTGCTCTTGGTAGTCCATGTTTGCATGTTCTGGCTGAAATTTGTGTCTTTTCAGCAGCTTGATAGATCTTATGCCAGATTACTAATGATAATTTTCTGGGATTTTGTGCTGGCCTTAGGTATATCCTTAAAATTACTATCAGCCGTGGTTATGCTGGTAGCATAGTTGAATATCAGGACTTCGTGGTAACACTCTCTTTCTTCCTTTCATATTTTGTCAATCCTAAATAGTCGACATACCGTATGATGTCCTAATGACATATGTTTCTGTCTTTCCATTTCTTGAATTTTTGGAGTTACTAAATCAATCTTGTGTTCTTGGTTTCTTTATTTTCAAAAAAGGACATGGATACTGGGTATGTTGTTGTTCTTGGCATCTTTATCGGACATATACACCCTTTTAATAGTCTACTCTCACCACTCATCTAGTGTAGCACAGAATTTGATTATCTAGTCTAGTAGCCTTTACCTCTTCCCTTTGAATATTAAGGGCATTGGAATTCATCTTTCATCACAAAGAAAAAAGGAGTCTAGGGTATTTTGGTGGAACCAAAGAAGAAAAACAATTTGGGAGAAGGGGCTGGGTTGGGTACCAGATAATAGTTTCTGCATCTCAATTTCTTTTTCTAGTTAGTTTCCAATTTAAATCTGTTTCATGGAGATCTTGAGTGTAACGATATTGAGTATTTGCTGAGTTATTTATCTGACTTCCTTAATCAGGTGCGCAACTATAGCCCGCCTCCATCAATCAACAATAGTATTAAGGTAATATTCCTTTTTAATGTTTTCTACATTTACATATAGCATTGTGACAGAGACATGAAAAGAGGAAGTAATTTAAACAGCTTGCTGAGTTTGGTGTAAACTTCTCAAAAGTCTGACTTATGGGCATGGTACTTGTAACAAAATGGCTGACATGGTGATTATATTGAGACATTTAGATCTGAGGAGAATTGCACTGCTAAGGGTGCTTATCAGTTTCTATTGTCTGAACTTGCAGATGGAAGTCGGTATTGAAGATTGCCTCCATATTGAGTTTGAGTACAACAAAAGCAAGTGAGTGAAATGTTAAAAATATATTGTGTTTGCATTTTTACACTAATCACCATCTCAATTATTACAATGTTGCTATCTTTACTGAAGAGAACTAACTCCTGGTTTTAGATGTTTTGCTTTAGCACAAGGGGGGAACAGCTTTGGTTTAGTTAGTGTATGTCTATGTGCGTTCTGTTCCTGAAAGAAAAACATGTTTTGTATATGTTGTCTATTTTTTTTTTTGCATGGAAGCATCTATTGATTGTAAATGCCTCTTCTAATGTGCATTATAATTCATAACAGGTATCACCTGAAAGATGTTATCATAGGAAAAATATATTTTCTCCTTGTAAGAATTAAGATAAAGAACATGGATCTTGAGATTAGACGCCGAGAATCAACAGGGTCTGGGGCAAATACCCACGTTGAAACAGAGACGCTGGCCAAGTTTGAGTTGATGGATGGTGCTCCAGTCAGAGGTATACTCTGTCATCTTTTAGTAATTGAGCAGTCATCTTCTTTGTTGACTTTAGGTTATAATATTGTTGATATTTGTGCTCGATTGACAGGTGAATCAATACCCATTAGACTCTTCCTTAGTCCATATGAACTGACACCAACATACCGCAATATCAACAACAAATTTAGTGTGAAATACTATTTGAATCTTGTTCTTGTTGACGAAGAGGATCGTCGGTACTTCAAACAGCAAGAGATCACGATGTATCGCCTGGAAGAAACTTCCTGAACGAATGAAGAGATGTTGGCACTTGAGATTTGCTTACTACCTTGCTATTCTGCATCTATCTTTGTATTCTGCGATTTCTTTGTGGGACTTGAGATGGCTGGTCTCCCAAAGGTGCTAGAATGACTTTTTATTGGTAGATTGCGATATCTGGGAGAAGATAATTGCAATTTGTATAGAGTAGGCAGTTGTGTACATGAATATTGGAGTGGGAATCTCTAGTTGATACTTTGGGAAACATGGGGAAGGGACAAGTGATTGAGTTAAACCGCAATAAAGGACCTGCTTTAGCTCGTACTCTTTGATGAATTGGATATTTTGATCTGATTGCTACTATTTTTGTTGCACTGTCTTATTGTTTGCTTACTGCTTTCTCCGACAATGGCATTATTGAGTTCCATTGTTTTCTTGCATCTATTTTGTTTTTTGTTCCATTTTCTGTCAGTTTCGTTTGCTAAGTCCGTCCTTTTCTAGCTTCTTACGAAAGATGTTTTTCAGGGAGCCTTGGGCATCCGAGTACCATTCAATTAATTTTGTAATTTGTAGTTTCGACATGTGATTTAGTGCCTGTTTCCAGCTGCCACAAGCCATCTATGGATGCTTTTAGTATTGTCTGATTCGTGTGCTCCTCGTAAATTTAGTTATGCTTTTACCGTATCAACTCAGATATGAGTTTAAATGAAGCAACATGAACAATATGGATTCATTCAGTTGATTTTAACTTGCTTGAGATTGAAGTGTAGTTGTATTTGCAGATTTTAAAACAATTATGCTCCCAGCCCTTGGGGCTTCCTGGTAGCTTTGGTAACTGGCTATATTCAGTGTTTGTGTTTCCTAAAAGATGATGACAATGTTGTTAAAACAGATGCCCACATTTTATAGATGCTTTTTTCTGATGACCTAAATTCTTCTGAAAATTTCACCGGTTGACTCTTTTGTGGTCTCTATTTAAATTTTGCCTCCATCTTTGAAAGTTCTGCACATACAACCTCAGGGAATATGTTCCAGATGGCCTTACGTAGAACACAAGATTTGCCAATCCAAGAAGGTAAATAATTTAAAATCTTGTTAGTTCATTGAAACTAGTGGACGGTTGAAAACACACTCAAGTTTTGCTAATCATGCAAGACCTGGGAGCGCTTTGACAAAATATATAGAATGATGATAGTATCTAAGTTATGTCTGGCTTGACATAACTCGTGAACAAAGCAAGAATTGTCATTTCTTTAGTACAAATGAGCAATTTAACAACATAGATATAATGAAAATGTGTTTTAAGTTATATTCGTGCAAGTGTATAGTGTCGAAGCTATTTTTTCACAACCAGCTATATGCAACATATATTCCACATCTCAACTAATTCATAGTACATTCTACACATTCCAACTCAAATATGCAACTATTTTAGCTCAATCTATAGTTTAGAGAGAGCCTAGCCTACCTGACATATAAGACCCCACTCAAGAGAAGTATGAAAGTCCAAGAAAAGAGTCCTAAAAAATTTCTGAAGTGCTAGTTGTTATGAAGGGGTTTAGGAGTCATCGGTTGAAGTACTAGCTGTATAGTGGTTCGTGAGGAATTCTAGTAGCTCAATTTTGAGGACTCACTTTGTACAAGAGTTTTTACGGGTCATATATTATTTCAAGAGTCATAAATGTTGTTCATAGAATGAGGGTCAGACTTTGTGAAATTGGGGTTCTTCAGGAATTTGATCTACGACTTATCAGACAACCCATAGAATCTTCTACGAGCCATAGGCCATGTCGTGGATTTGTGGATCAGAGAATAGTCTCTGAAAGTTTAAAAGTGACATCAGACGTAACCCTTTCTACGACTCGTAGAATGGACGATGACCCATAAACGGGGTCTCATGGTCCTATTCGGCCAGATTTATAAAGGGATAAATTCGACATTTCTTATTAATTAAAGCTTAAACTACGTCATTTTACCCCTCAAATGGACACTTATCAGTCTTTTCAATGTTAATTCACTCATTCTCCTCCACTCCAAAAAATTCTAAGTCTCAAACACTCTCAAGCCTCCTTTAAGGTTGCAAGAAAGAAGACCAAGCTAGGGTTTCGGGTTCCCCATCTCTAAATCAGATTTTTCTCAACAAAAAATTGCATTAAAGAAAGTGGGTTTGATTGTGGGGCCCTTCCTTCCAAGAAGTCCAACCATCTTCTTCTCTAACTACATGAAAGCATTTTATGAACTCTAGCATATGATGTTATTATTATGCACTCTATGATGGTCTAATTTATGCATTATATACGCGTATCAAGTTTGAATTTTTCAAGTATTGATTGTTAAGCATGAATACCTATTGAAGACATATTTCATGAGTTGATTTATATCTATTGAAGCTATGCATGATGTGAACTATGTAAACTATGAAAGATTGTGAATATGAGGTGGATTTCATGATACCTATATTGGGGCTTTCTACTACAAGGTTGGTGGGTTGATTTGAATATCTTCCAAATGAATTGATTTTACATTCCCACTGACTCATACTCTTAAATTGCATGATTTTAAGTATGCGAACAAATACCCACCATGTTTGACTAAATTATTATGACAAAGATTCTTATGTTGAGGAAATATTATCGCATGAATTGTAAGACAAACATGATATGATAAATTATGGGCTCCTAATCATGCATCGAACTCATGAAAGGTTTCTATGATTTGTAAGTAAGATGTTGAGACCTTATGCTATATTCTACCCTCTTGTGAATGAATATTGTCTACATGAAGGGGTCAAGTATGATAAGTGTTTTACCCTCATGTACAAACCAATGCTCACTAGAAGGGATCAAGTATATTGCAAGTCCTACCCTCATGTGTAAAGCTATGCCCACTAGAAGGGTTCAAGTTTACGAATGTTTTTACCCTCTAGTATAAGGTATACGCTCACTTGTAGGGGTTAAGTATATGAATGAGCTACTCTTATCATATTTCTATATTTTTACATGCCATTCAAGTTACGATTAAATTATGGTTATGTCAAGTACTCTGTGGGATTATACTTAGCACCGGAAGAGACTTAACGTGGGGGTTCGACCCCATGGGTTCTTATATAAAGCCTTTGTATCTTAACTATAAGCCACCATATGTTCATGCTATTTTTCCCAAATGGGTTTTTACTAGTGGATCCAACTAGGTCAAGTTGCCCACTATATGAGGTCAAGTTTGGTTTACCTTGGCAAGTAGACCACTCCTTTTCCAGTGAGGAGAAAAACATCGAAATTCCAAGTAATAGCTCGCTTGGTCTTATATGTCAGTTAAGGTCTCCTATCACATATGTATGTTATATCATGCAAGTTTGATTATCTCCATGCATGTTCAAGTAAAGCATTTATTTACATGTTATATTGAGCTTATGTTTATTGATCATGATTATGCATCTCGATTATCATGGCTTACCTTCTTTGCTTGCATTGCACCCCACATACCTACTACATTCTAAGGACTAACACATACTTTTTCCTACATGATCTAACCATGTAGGGACCGAAGCTCCTATCCACCCTCCTCCTCCACGTGGCTAGCTAGCCGGATCATTTGAAGACTACTATTGGTGAGTCCTCTACTCCGAGGACAATATCCACTTTACTTTCATGCCTTAATTAAAAATTGTATATTTTGGATACTTATCTTTTGAGGGTGAGCCCGAGAGATGTCTTGGCCCCTATTCTATTCGTATTAGAGGTGTCGTTGGATATGGAAAATGTATGTGTTATCCCATTTTGTTTATGTGATTATGTAAGATTTCCCTTAGTACCTATTCCCTTCTATGTGATGATACTTGTTGATGATATGATGGAAGTCCCAAGACCCGATAACATCCCCATAGCTTGAGTCATACTTACCTGCCCCTTAGACTTTATTTGTTATGTGATTCATTAAAATCCTCTTCCCTAAAACATCCCCATAGCTTGAGTCTAAAGTCCCTCTTCTCCTAGAATTATTTGTTACTTGCTTGATTGTTTAATTATGCTTTGGCAACCAAGGATGTGCAAATCATATGTTACAAGGCTTGTTTGGATTGCCTTCACGTTTCCCATTCGTCGTGTCATATCTCAGACCTAGGCTTGGGTCATGACAAGCTCAGTATCAGAGCACTAGGTTTGTAGATGGTCCTAAAAAATCTAAGACATCACGTCAAGTAGAGTCTTGTTCATAGTTGTGAAGCGTGTCACAACTATGAATAGGAGGCTATGAGACATTTTAGGAAATGATTAAATTCTTCATACTCTATGTCATACTATAGATTTGAACTAAGGTTCCCTTTTCCTAATGGGTGGTCTTTTGCTCTTTTAGATCACACCTTCAAGGAGAATGCCACAAAGAGCTCCTACACCCGAGGGTGATCTAGCCTCTCCAATTCCTCAAGCTCCACAAGAACAAGAAAGGGTCACACACGCCGAGTACCAGAATATCATTACTATGTTGGCACAAGCCGTGACCAACCAATTGAACTAAGGATCCCAAGCTCCTCATGCTCCCACCCCTATTTCAAGAGTTAGGGATTTTATAAGGACGAACTCTTCAGAGTTCTATGGCTCCAAAATAGAAGAGGACCCCCAAGAATTCATTGATGAGATATATAAAGTGCTTGCAATTATGAGGGTGAGTTTGGAAGATAAGGCATAACTTGTAGCCTATCAACTTAAGGGCCTTGCACAAATTTGGTTTACTCAATGGAAGGAAGAAAGGGAGGACAATGATCCTATTCCATGGGAGGAATTCAAGGCTGTCTTCCTCAATCATTTCTTCCCTATCAAATTGAGAGAGGCAAAGATGATGGAGTTCATGAATCTCAAATAAGGCTCCATGAGTGTGAGGGAGTATACCCTTAAGTTCAACAAGCTCTCAAAATATGCTCCTCATTTGGTGGTCGACTCAAGGGCAAGGATGAATAAATTTATGCTGGGAGTATCCGATTTGGTGAATGAAGAATGTCGCATCGCTATGCTTGTTGGTGATATGGACTTGTCTCGGCTCATGACATATGTCGAACAATTTGAAGGGGAGAAGCTTAGAAAAAAAAGAGTGGGGAGTCCAATAGGGCTTGGTATGATGGTGGCTTTTAAGGTGCTAAGGGTGGTCGCTTCCAACAAGGCCAAAAATTCCAAGGCCAAGGGTCCTTCAATTCTCAAAATCAAAGATTTTCTAATGATAGGGTTCCTAATGCTAAGTCTCAAGGTGGCAATGGTGGAAAATACTTGAGGGATTCGAATGCTTACTATGGGTGTGGCAAGGTAGGCCACAAGATTGTTGATTGTCCTTACGCTTAAAATAAGGGTAGAGATGGTCATCCTCAAGGGCAAGGTTCTCATATTGATAAAGGAGCACAAGGTGTCCACAAGGGGTGCTCCACGTCATAATTGGTTTTATGCTCTTCAAGAGAGACAAGGAGTGGATGAGGTGCCCGATGTCATTACCGATATGTTAAAGGTTTTTGATTATGATATGTATGCTTTATTGGATCCGGGTGCCACACTTTCTTTCATTACTCCTTTTGTTGTTAATAAGCTTCATGTGTGTCCTAAAACGCTATGTGAACCCTTTAAGGTGTCTACCCCCATTGGTGAGTCCATTATTGCTAGAAGAGTCTATAAGGGTTGTCCCATGTCTATATTGCATAAAGTCTTGCCTTGTCATTTCATTGAACTTTGCATGGTAGAATTTTATATCATTCTTGGGGTGGATTGGTTACATGCATACTATGCTTCCATTGATTATAGGACTCGTAAGGTAAGTTCTAATTTCCTAATGAGCCCATCTATGAGTGGGAAGGTCATAATTCAGTGGTTAAGGGTAGGTTCATTTCTTGTCTTAAGGCTCGAAAACTGATTTCCAAGGGTTTCATATACCATTTGGTAAGGGTTAGGGATGTTGAGTCTAAAGTCCCTCCTATTGAGTCAGTCCCGGTAGTCAATGAGTTCCTTGATGTCTTTCCCGATGAGCTTTCCGGTGTTCCTCTCGAAAGGAAAATAGATTTTAGTATAGACATCCTTCTCGATACACAACCTATTTTCATTCCCCCTTACCATATGTCCCTGGCGGATTTAAAGGAGTTGAATGACCAATTGAAAGATTTATTGGAGAAGGGTTTTATAAGGCCTTGCAAGTCACCTTGCGGTGCACCAGTGTTGTTTGTAAGAAAGAAGGATGGATCCCTTAGAATGTGTATTTACTACCGACAACTCAACAAGGTCACCATAAAGAATAAGTATCCTTTGCCAAGGATAGATGACCTATTTGACCAACTACAAGGGGCTAGTCATTTTTCTAATATTGATCTCTGGTCTAGATACCACCAATTGAGGGTGAGGGAGTGTGATATTCCCAAAATGGATTTTCGAACTATATATGGGCACTTTGAATTTGTTATGATGTCATTTTGGCTTAACTAATGCACCAACAATATTTATGGATCTTATGAATAGGGTCTTTAAACCCGACCTTGACATGTTTGTAGTGGTCTTCATAGATGATATTTTGATATATTCCTGAAGTGAGGAAGAGCATGTGAACCATTTGAGGGTGGTATTGCAAACTTTGAGGGATGAGAGGTTGTTTTCCAAATTTGATAAATGTGAATTTTGGTTGAAAGAAGTTGCATTCCTAGGGCATGTGGTGTCGGGTGATGGAATTAAAGTGGACCCTAAGAATATGGAGGTGATAAGAATTGGCTTGGACCCTTGACTCCAACGGATATTAGGAGTTTCTTAGGCTTGATGGGATACTACCGGAGGTTTGTAGATGGTTTTTCTTCAATTGTTGCCCCTTTGAAAAAATTGACACAAAAGAAGGAAAAATTTGCTTGGACCGATGAATGTGAAAAGAGTTTTCAAACTTTGAAATATAAGCTTACCTCTGCTCCTATCTTGGATCTACCGAAAGGGTTAGAAGGATTTGTGATTTATTGTGATGCTTCAAGGGTTGGTTTAGGGTGTGTATTAATGCAAAGTGACAAAGTCATAGCCTACGCTTCTAGGCAACTAAAGGTGCATGAGCTTAATTATCCCACCCATGATCTTGAATTAGTGGTCGTGGTATTTGATTTGAAAATATAGCGTCATTATTTATATGGGGTACATGTGGATGTGTTCACCGACCACAAGAGTCTCCAATATGTGTTCACACAAAAGGATCTAATTTGAGGCAAATAAGGTTGATGGAACTTCTCAAGGATTATGATATGAGTATGCATTACCATCCCGGCAATGCTAATGTTGTAGTCAATGCCCTAAGTAGAGTGTCCATGGGAATATAGCCCGCGTTGATGATGGCAAGAAGGAATTGGCTAAAGAAATTCACCGGTTAGCTATGTTGGGTGTTAGGTTGAATGAATTCGAAAATGTGGGTGTGGTGCTTGTTGACGGTTCCAAGTCTTCTTTGATTGAAGAGGTCAAGTTCAAACAAGACCTTGATCCCGCTTTGTTAGAATTGAAAGCTTTGGTAAAGGACGGTAAGGTGGAGGTTTTCTCCCAAGGGGAAGATGGTGCCCTTAGATACCAAGGAAGGTTGTGTGTGCCTAATATTGATGGATTGAGGGGCATAATTTTTAAGGAGGCACATAACTCATCCTACTCTATTCATCTTGGATCTACAAAGAGGTATAGAGACTTGAGAAAAGTGTATTGGTGGGGTGGTATGAAAAGAGATATTGCCAAGCTTGTATCCAGTTGTCACAATTGCCAACAAGTCAAAGTTGAACATCAAAGGTCGGGTAGCCTAGCCCAAGACATAGAGATTCCCATATGGAAGTGGGAAGAGGTCAACATGGATTTTGTAATTGGTTTGCCAAAGCTTAGAAAACACTTTGATTCTATTTGGGTTATTATTAATAGAATGACAAATTAGACTCACTTCCTACAGGTTAAAATAACTTATGGTGCCAAAGATTATGTCAGGAATATACTTATGAGTTGGTTAGATTGCATGGGGTACTATTGTATATTATTTCAAATCGTGGTACTCAATTTACTTTCCATTTTTGGAGATCCTTCCAAAAGGGTCTTGGTACCAAAGTCAAGCTTAGCACGACCTTTCATCCCCAAATAGATGGTTAAGCTGAAAGCACAATTCAAACTCTTGAGGATATGCTTAGGGCTTGTGTTATGGAGTTTAAGGTTAGTTGGGATGATTGTCTTCCACTTATCAAGTTATATTACAACAATAGTTACTGCTTGAGCATCGAAATGGTTCCTTATGAAGCTTTATATGGTAGGCATTGTAGGCCCCATGTTGAGTGGTTTGATATGGGGGAAATTACATTGCTAGGTTTGGATTTGGTTATGAAAGCTTTGGAGATAGTGAGGTTCATTAGAGAGAGATTGAAAATGGCTCAAAGTAGGTAAAAGTCCTACTCCGATATGAGAAGGAGAGAATTTGAGTTTAATGTTGATGATTGAGTTTATTTGAAGGTCTCACCCATGAAGGGCGTGGTCCGATTTGATAAGAAGGGAAAATTGAGCCCAAGGTTTGTAGGGCCTTATAGAATTTTGAGGACGGTTGGTAAGGTTTCCTATGAATTGGAGTTGCCTATGGAGATGAGTATGGTTCATCTGGTCTTCCATGTATCCATGTTGAGGATGTGTGTAGGTAACCCAAGTTCTATAATGCCTTTGGATGTTGTGGGTGTGGTGGAAGATAACTTGACTTATGAGAAAGTTCCGATGGAAATATTAGATAGGCAAGTGAAAAGGTTAAGAAACAAAGATATTGCATCCGTCAAGGTTCTTTGGAGGAACCAACATGTAGAAAGTGCCACTTGGGAAGCCAAAGCCGATATAAAAAAGTGGTATCCCTATATCTTCCATTCTAATCAAGCTTGAGGTACTATAATCTCTACTATTCTAGAGCATCCTTTCATTGCATGTCATTCTCATGATATTTATGCATGGTTATGTGATTTTGAGGTTGCATTACAAATATAATTTAAGACATGATTTAAAAATTTTAATGGTGCATATGTTACATTGTTGTATATGGTGAATTTGGCATATGTTGCATGTATTTCGTTCTTTAGAGCTTGCCTTAGAACATTCGTGGACAAATGTTCCCAAGAGAGAGATATTGTAAGACCCACTCAAAAGAAGTATGAACGTTCAAGAAAAGAGTCCTGAAAATTTTCTGAAGTGTCAGTTGTTATGAAGGGGTTTACGAGTCATAGGTTGAAGTACGAGTTGTATAATGGTTCGTGAGGAATTCCAGTAGCACAATTTTGAGGACCAACATTTTACGAGTCATATTATTTCACAAGTCATAAATGTTGTTCATAGAATGAGGGTCAGACTTGGTGAAATTAGGGTTCTTCAAGAATTGGATCTACGACTTATCAGATAACTAGTAGAATCTTCTATGAGCCGTAGGTCGTGTCATGGATTTGTGGATCAGAGAATAGTCTCTGAAAGTTCAAAAGTGACATCAGACGAAACCCTTTCCATTGCTCGTAGAATTGAGCACGGCTCGTAAATGAGGTCTCGTGGTCCTATCCGGATAGATTTTTAAAGGGGCAAATTTGACATTTCTTCTTAATTAAAGCCTAAACTACGTCACTTTACCCCTCAAGTAGCCCCTTATCAACCTTTTCAACCCTGATTCACTCATTATCCTCCACTCCAAACATTTCTAAGTCCCAAACACTCTCAAGCCTCCTCCACGGTTGCAAGTAAGAAGACCAAGCTAGGGTTTCGTGTTCCCCATCTCCAAATCATATTCTTCTCCACCAACAATTGCACTAATGTGTGTGGGTTTGATTGTGGGGACCTTCCTTCCCACAAGTCCAACCATCTTCTTCTCCAACTACATGAAAACATTTTATGAACTCTTGCATATAATGCTATTATTATGCACTCTATGATGGTCTATTTTATGCATTATATACAGGGATCAAGTTTGGATTCTTCAAGTATTGATTGTTAAGCATGAATACTTATTGAAGACTATTTTATGAGTTGATTTACATCTATTGAAGCTATGCATGATGTCAACTATGTAAGATTGTGTGTATGAGGTGGATTTCATGATACCTAAATTGGGACTTTCTACTACAAGGTTGGTGGGTTGATTTGAATATCTTCCAAATGAATTGATTTTACATTCCCAATGATTCATACTCTTGAATTTCATGATTTTAAGTGCACGTGCATATACCCGCCATGTTTGACTAAATTATCATGAAAAAGATTCTTATGTTGAGAAAACGTTATTACATGAATTGCAAGACAAACATGATATGATAAATTATAGGCTCCTAAGCATGCATTGAACTCATTAAAGGTTTCTATGATTTTTAAGTAAGATGTTCAACCCTTATGCTATATTCCACCCTCTAGTGACTGAATATTATCTATATGTAGGGGTCAAGTATGATAAGTGTTTTGCCCTCATGTACAAACCAATGCTCACTAGAAAGTTTCAAGTATATTATAAGTCCTACCCTCATGTGTAAAGCTATGCCCACTAGAAGGGGTCAAGTTTATGAAGTTTTTTACCCTTTATTATAAGGTATACACTCACTTGTAGGGGTCAGGTATATGAATGAGCTACTCATATCATGTTTCTATGTTTTTACATGCCATTAAAGTTAAGATTAAATTATGGTTATGTCAAGTACTCTATGGGATTAGACTTAGCACCGAAAGAGTTAGGTGGGGGCTCGACCCAAGGGGTCGTTATATAAAGTCTTTGTCTCTTAACTATGTGTCACCATAGGTTCATGATATTTTCCCTAAATGGGATTTACTAGTGGATCCAACTAGGTCAAGTTACCCACTATATGGGATCAAGTTTGGTTTACCTTGGCAAGTAGACCACTCCTTTTCCGGTGTGGAGGAAAACATCAGAATTCCAAGTAGTAGCTCACTTTGTATTATATGTCGGTTAAGGTCTCCTTACACATATGTATGTTATGTCATGCAAGTTTGATTATCTCCATGCATGTTAAAGTAAAGCATTTATTTTACATGTTATATTGAGCTTATGTCTATTGATCATGATTATGTATCTCGATTATCATGACTTACCTTCTTTGCTTGCATTACACCCCACATACTTAGTACATTCTAAGTACTAATGCATACTTTTTGTCTACATGATCTAATCATCCAGGGACCAGAGCTCCTATCCATCCTCCTCCTCCACGTGGCTAGTCGGATCATTTGAAGACTACTATTGGTGAGTCCTCCACTCCAGGGGAAATATCCACTTTACTTTCATGCCTTAATTAAGACTTATATATTTTTGATACTTATGTTTTGAGGGTGAGCTCGGGAGATGTCTTGGCCCCCATTCCATTCGTATTAGAGGTGTCGTTAGATATGAAAAATGTGTTATTGGGATCGTCTCCCATTATGGTTATGTGATTATGTAAGATTTTCCTTAGTCCCTATTCCCTTCTATGTGATGATATTTGTTGATGATATGATAGAAGTCCCAAGTCCCCGTAACATTCCCATAGCATGAGTCATACTTACCCACCGTTAGACTTTATTTGTTATGTGATTCATGCAAATCCTCTTTCCTAAAATATTTTCATAGTTTGAGTCCAAAGTCCCGCTTCTCCTAGTATTATTGTTACTTGCTTGATTGTTTAATGATGCTTCCACAACTAAGGATGTGTAAATGATATGTTAAGAGGCTTGTTTAGATTTCCTTTAGGTTTTCCATTCGCCGTGTCACGTCTAGGCCCTAGGCTTGGGTCATGACAAGATATCCGATATAGTGCTCCGTATCAGTCTATCCAAGATTTTCCCTTCCAAAATGCTTCCTGGTTCTTATCAGCTGCTACAATAAAATCCACAAGATCAATACGGTCGAATTAGTTATAAAAACTTAAAGAATGAGTGAAAATACATCAATTGGGCATAAAATGAGGAAAATGGGGCTCACATATGAAATCCCAAAAAAAATCCCAAAAAGGGGTCTCCATATCACCCGAGTCTACAACCAAAAATTCAGCCCAAAACGGGCCTCGGAAGATCGAGAAAATGGCTAAAAACAAAGTTAAAAACTTTATCGAGAAAATTTTCAAAACTTTCTTGGTCAGAATTCTCAAATATCGGACAAAATCAGTAAACACCCAGCATACCACAACGTTCTTCTCGGAATGTAGAACAATTTAGGCTCAAATTTCACTCAATTCTACCAAGAATCGGCTATGATATCAACACAAAAACTTTTTCACCTTTCCGAGGAATATACAGCTAAATAGGGAAAAAACCCTCAAAATATGCGCCAACTCTCGAATCTGAATTCATCACGACATTCCTTGCAAAACTCTGAGTCACGTGGACTTTTGAATCGCTAAAATCGGAGCTACGAATCACTTTTTTTGACAATGAGAAGTTTTCTTCCAAAAGCCCTCGTGACCTGGCCTTATGTAGGTTGCCCGCACCATACCGCGCACGAACACGGGCATACGCGCGTGATGCTAGTGCCATGCCGCACGAACGCGGGACTTTGCATTTTCTGCTGGCACCAACAATCCCAAAAAATTCTCCGGGGCATTCCAAATAAATAGTGTAACCATACTAATTTTAACATTCTGGACCTAATGGTGCAGTCAGAATTCCCAACAGAGCATCCTACGGAAAAATGAGGGTCCTGCTTCTTTCTGGCTAAATTTAGCAAAAAGAACTGAGGGGGTCAAAATGTAACCGGATGTCCCCATCAATTGATGATGGGTCATTTTATACTATTTTTGACGTTCCAGAGCTGACCACACCATCAAATTTCAATTTCGAGCGTGTTAAGCTGAGTTTTTATAGAAATGCCCTTTTAACTTCCAATTGAACTCATTTTGCAATATTTAGCTCAAAATTAAATTGGAACCCTCCATTCTGGAAGGAACCACTCTCCTAGCACAAATTGACCATTTTGGAACGTAACGGATCCATTAGAATTCCATTTTGAGGCCGTTTACTAAGATTTTGTCAGAAAACTCATTTTGGCAGCTTTAGTTTCTTGCTGACATGCAAACTCACACAATTCTCAACCAAAATACCCTACAACCATTCCAATAGTCCCAATAGGCTATAAAAGGTCCAAGGCAACCACATAGAAACTCGAACCAACAGAAGAGTTGTAAAAATGTGAAAATGACCTGGAGGGTCATTACAACATCCTCCACTAATAAGACTTTCATCCCCGAAAGTAGGAACAAATGCATCATTATAGATTCTAGTCCGTACCATGGGTATGTCGATCATAAACAGGCTCTGTATCCCACAACATTTCTGGCACCTCTTTTCTATCCAGAAATGCAACCACAAATGGCCCACAAGCTAGTCAAATAGTAGCAAATTGTGGCTAATAGGCTCACATTTTACACACGGGCCAAATATCCTTTTCCTTGTTGTCCAATCTACCCGACACCATAACAAAATCAATCATCAGTGCAGATAATACCCAACAGGCCATCCTTTCAATGACTCTTAGTACCTCCCTTCGCAGTCAGACATCCGTATGTCACTTCTCAAACATGGTCCTCCATAGTTATTTTCATTTAGCCCCCATTCCATAGAAGTTAACAAAGCAACCCCTAGAAAGTACCGCAACTACTGCAACTGATGCCTCTAAGTCATCAAGTGCAACTGATGCCTCTAAGTCATCAAGGTCATGCTACACAACACCATAGTCAACTCAACAACCATAATCAACCACTCACAATGTCCACAAAAGATTCGGGCATAACCCCCAGAATATCCTTTATCAAAACTTCCTTTAACAATACTTGACTATCATCTAACTCAATGAAAACGCACTGGAATACAAGTAACTCATAAGGAATTCACCGACACAACGTTGACCTACAGAAAAGAGGATGTATAGCAGAACAAGCTAGAGGTAGGGCTAACTTAGATGCAACCAACCCAACTCGCCTCAGAACCACAAGGGGTTGGTGTTATCGAGGCCAAGCTCTGTAGGCTCGAACCAGCCAAATGGAGTACGACATCGATAACCACGCCACAGAAACTAGTCAATCCACTCCTAGGGCAATATCAAAACCGCAGCCATCTAATAATATCGCTCGACCCACGCATCACAATCCTGAAGAATCATCATACCAAATCTCCCACTAGTAAAAGGAGTTGTCTACTACCTCAATATCTGACTCAAAATAAAAGAAACCTGAAACCCATACTCAAGTGGGAAATAAGCTAGGCAATAGACCTGACAATGTAGACTATAACCCGATATAAAGCGACCCAGAAAAATGATCAACATTCCCACTTACAAGCATACCCAAGAGACTGGACAACACCATCCTGGCCAACTAACAATCATAACAAGTCGCCAGGGTAGAAGGTCCTACAACTCAACTAATAACGCAACAATAACCAATACAATATTAGACAATCAAACTAAGCCCCCAAGCGTAGCATTTATCTCACAATGCAGTCACCCAAGAATCAAGAGAATTGCATATCCACAAATCCATCCAAACAGAATCGTAACAATAGAGGCACAAGATATAGTCAAGGGTATAACTGACAACCGTCCTCTCAAACACAATGCACATCAATATCAGACTATCGACTCCAAAAATCAAGTATCAAAATGACCATGTGTGTAACACACAGGACATTGACTTACATTCAACCATCGACAGGGTATAATCGTAACATAGGCGACAATCACTCAGAATCCAACCAGGTTTAACATACTCACCAACATCAGGAACACAACAGATCAAACCACTAATTAAATAACTAAACACGGGTATACTGAGAGCACCAATGCTTAGCATTACTTCAGTCACAACCTCTCCCACATATAATATCATTATCAGTAACACTCATAGCCCCCATAATTTCTAAAAAACAACCACAGTACAAATATAAGTATCATAGAGCTCCAGTCCTAATAACATCTCTCATAACATAATACACAACCACCACCAATCAAGTACTGATCCCGAAGCCTGCCTCTGAGGCCCTTCTACACTAAATACCTGTAAGCTTCCCTGCTCGATTGTTACAACTCAAAGGCATCTAGTCTCTACTCAGTGGGCTTTGGGGGCTACTCCCTATCTGGGACTGACGACATAACACTTCCCCTGCTCCGAGTCTAGCCTCTATGCAACATCCATGCAGAGGTACGAATGAAGCCAAATTCTTAAAAATTGCAAAACAATTGATAAGATGCACGATGGGATCAACAATAAAGGAAAACTTCTGAACATCCCATAGCCTCCTGGAGATAAGCCACAGACATCTCCACACCAATCAACATGACTTTACTAGATGATAGCTCTGTACAGTTGAGACCAGTAAACCTTAAGCTTTGATACCACCTTGTCATGACCTAGTCATGATGGTGCCTACTAGGTCCCACCTATAGGCTAGCCAATACCCAACCCAATGATACCTATCCTAGTATCTAGGCATGTCCCAATGGCATAATAATAAAAAAATAATAGTCGAAGCTTACCTAGAACCTGGAAGTCAATTGTACAGAACTACAATAGACACAAGGACATAACATATACATATAATAAGGACCATCATATATACAACCCAAGAGAGCACCTATGAAATACATCAAATACAACTGCACAAGGCCAAATGTCCAAAAGCAATAGACGATCATTAAAAGAAAGGAGAATGCAAGGTAGCCAGAACCATCGGTGCTATCCAAAAGTCTCCTAAGTGCTCCTAAAACTCCCTCAACTCAGCATCCATGACCCGTACTTGGACTTGCACCATGAGAAGATGCAGAAAGTAGGGGTGAGTACCAGAAAAGGGCACCCAGTAGACATTATCGTCCAATTAAGTGAAATAGTAAACATGTATAAGCCTAAACATATATAGAACTGCAATAGTGTAGCAAAACAAATTCAGTACAAGGAATGATCATATCTAGAAACCCTCTAACCACAACTGAACCAACTTGAATAATGAATACTAATAAACTGAACCAATCGAGGCAGGGAGCCATGATACACTAAACAAACCCAACTCAAATAGCAGGAAAAAATACAGAACCTGAATCAAAATCACAAATGTGACTCACATGTACTCATGTATGGACTGGATCTCAGACCATGCATGTAATAGACCTTAGGCATTCCCCCTGACTGAACATCAGGCGGGCAAGAAGCTCAGATGATACCAACTGATAAATATCACACAGGCCCATACCATAACTACCCCTAACTGAGGCATACAACTGTAGTGGGTGCAAGGCCCTAGTAACTATGCCTATACGCCACCTGGTCCCCCTTAAGCCTGGGAGGTACAACCATGAACATATAGAACCGATAGACCATCATAAAACCCCACAGAACCATCACAGAGCCCATAGAACCATTACAGAGCCTAGCTCTTCACATCATCAGAACAAAGGTCAGTTGTATGTGGGTGTAAGGCCCTAATATCTAAGCCTGAATGCCCCGTGGACTCCCATAAGCAAAGAAGGTACACCCATGCACAATCAGAGAGTGAAAGGTGAGTAGATCTACGGGTAATCAATCACATAACAACTGGGTCCTTAACCCTGTGTCGATACGTGGCACCCTATCCAAATATACGTGCAGAACAGTGGAACGTATCCCCTGCGGGAGAAAGAATCCCCCTCGTATAAACATAGTAGTGTCTCAAACTTAGAATGTAATCGATGGGGCCCCCTAAATCTCAGCCGACGCTCGGTTCTCAGAATCGGCATCTGCCACTAGGAATCACAATTGTGGCCACCAAACTCGAACCTTGAGGCGTGTTACTTGGGTCTTACACACTCGAACATAGCTACCACAACTTAAAGGATAATGGGGAGTATCATCTGGGACGTTCCATCAAATAGTCACTCACTCAATAAATCTATTTGGATCCAGATCTCCAATGTCATGTCATTTCCAGAGGAATATAGGCGACGACAATTATATCCTACCTAGTGTGAATTTAGGCGGTGACCTCACAACCTAGGTAGCTTGCAATCTCAATCATACACAACTATGGCTACAACCTCTCTCAGGTGGAACAAATACCCCAATATCATATGGAGAGAACCAGTGCATAACAACTATTAGTAGTACATCGAAGTTTGCATATATATATATATATGTATATCCCAAATCACCAATAAATTATGCTTAACAAAGTCCAAGTAGACCATAAACTCACCAATCATTGGTGCCTCAAGAAAACATTAAAAATCATGGTATATCATAAGTATCCAAGACAACCATATGCTAGTCATTAGTAATGTGGCCTTCTCTAGACAGGGTGCTAGTTTCCAGGAATAACTCACATAGCTAGTGTTTTATCACAAATAACCCAGGGGAGCCCTTAGGCCATAACTTGCACCTCACTACGAAGGTCACACTCTTGCCTCTAACCCGCTAGTGTCTCAGTAGTAATAACTCTCGTATCATGGAATACAAGGCTCCCATGGGAGTACAAATATAACCATCCCAGAACATAGGGTTTTCTCTAGTTAGCGAACCAATAGCACAAGTCCATAATGAATAATAGCAGTAAATAGGATCATATAAATTGCAGGGTAACACAGAATAAGGTTTAAATCAGGAATTTCTACCGCATCTGCATCATATACATATAAAACCAAATATCGATACTAGATTCGGTGCACAGGGCAACATGTGATCATTTATCAATCCCCAAAAGCAAGTATTTCCAATAACCCAGGACATACACACATACATGCAGAAGTAAAGCTCAGTGTATATACCCATCACTTGTTTTTAGCCCATCCAACCCCTTTTAGGCTCATCTCGTAGCCAAATAGTGCAAGAATCTAACTAATACAATAGTTACAGCTAATACAACCCCCAATATAACAACTATAGTCCAATAGCACCATATATGACACATGCAAATTCACAACCAACTATATGCAACATATATTCCACATCTCAACTTATTCACAATACATTCTACACATTCTAACTCAAATATGCAATTATTTCAGCTCAGTCTAAGGTTTAGAAAAAGCTTAGCCTACCTGACATCTGACGTCTCATGCTGTGAATCAGTCCGCCCAAGATTTTCCCTTCCAACACGCTTCCCGATCATGATCAACTGAGTCTGGCATAAGGGCTCCCTTGGGTCCTACTTTCCCTATTTTAGGGCCCACACCTAAAATCCCAAAAAGGGTCCCCACATCACCCAGAGTCTACAGTGAAATATTCAGCCCAAAACAGGCCTCAGAAAACCAAGAAAATGCCCAAAATGAAGTTAAAAACTTTACTGGGAAAATATTCTTTTCAAAATTTTATTGGTCAAAATTCTCAAAAACCAAACAAAATCAACGAACAAGAAGCATATCACAATGTTCTCTTCGGAACGTAGAATAATTTAGGCTCAAATTTCACTCAATTTCATTAAGAATCGACTACGATATCAATTTGAAAAGGTTTCACACTTTCCAAGAAAATATGCAGCTAAAATAGGGAAATTACCTCAATATACATGCCAACTCCTAAATCTAACTACACCACGATGTTTTTTGCAAAAATTTAAATCATGTGGACTTTTAAATTGCTAAAATTGGAGTTACGAATTACTTTTATGACCATGAGAACTTTTCCTCTAAAAGCCCTCATGACCAGGCCATATATAGGCCGGTCGCACCATGCCACGCGCGAATGCGGGTATGCGCGCATGATGCTTGTGCCATGCCGTGCAAATACACAGGCGCGAATGCAGGTCTTTGCACCAGCTTCTGGCACCAGTAATCCCAAAAACTTCTCTGGGGATTCTCGGGGCTCTCGATGTCCATTTTACGCAAATAAATAGTGTAACTACATTGATTTCAATGTTATAGATCCAACAATGTGGTAGAAATTCTCAACGGAGCATCCTATGAAAAAATGAGGATCCCATTTTTTTTGGCCAAATTTAACCAAAAGAACTGAGAGGCTCAAAATGCAATCGGATGTCCCCGTCAATTGATGAAGGGTCAGTTTAGACTATTTTTGACGTTCTAGAGCTGACCACGCCATCAGTTTTCAATTCCAAGCGCGTTAAGCTGGGTTTTCATGGAAACACCCTTTTTAGCTTCTAATTGAACTCATTTTTCAACTTTTAGCTCAAAATCAAACCGAAACCCTCCATTCTTGAACTAACCACCCTTCTAGCACAAATAGACCATTCCAAAACTAATGGAACTGTTAGAATCTCATTCTGAGGTCGTTTACTAGGGTTTTATCGGAAAACTCATTTTGGGAGCTTTAGCTTCTTGCTGACATGCAAACTTTCACAATTCTCAACCAAAACACCCTACAACCATTCCAATAGTCCTAATAGGCCATAAAAGGTTAGAGGCAACCACACAGAAGCTCGAACTAATAGAAAGGACACAAAAATATGAAAATGACCTGGAGGGTCATTATAGTTCCTTTAAGGGACACATGACATTTTATTACTATATACATCCACTTTCTTATTCTCTTATGTATGCTTATTTTACCTTATCAATGCTCATGATATGAACACGAGGCTTGGATGGGATGCCTTCAGGTGTCACATTCGTCGTGTTGCATCTAGGCCCTAGGTCTGGGTTATGACATTTTAAAAGAAACCTATACATACTAGTGAAAGCATTTCAAGCTCTTTCTCTTCCCTTCCTAGTGACGATTGGGCAATTCCCTCCATTTTTGTAAGAACTCACCACACTCAAAGAAACCTTCTTGTCCCATCAAACACTCCCCTAAATGCATTCTACCAGACATGTCATAAGTAGGATAGGAGTTTCATTCTTCTTGCTCCTCGGCTCCAAATTCCTAATAGATGATGATTAATCCTCATTAAAATGGGCCCTCTTTGACTCTTTTGCGCCCTTTCTTGTCTTTTCATCCTTAATTTGATCTATTTAAGTCATAAGCCTTGAAATATATATTTTTTTACTAGCATGGCAATACGACATGCTTGAACAAGTGAATTGGATAACCCTAACATGAATTTACTAATTTTAGCACAAGGTCGACAACCAACGATGGGGAATATTTTGAGGGTTGGGTGAACTTAAGAGAATACTTCCTCCTACTCATATTCCCTTTCTTAAGGTCGATGAATCATTTCATCTTGGCTTTTCTCAATTCTAAGGGAAAGAAGCGATCTAGGAATGCATCTTTGAACTCTCCCCAAGAAATAGGACCCCAATCTTCATTCTTCTCACGAGACCGTGTTACCCTTTCACGAGACCCCTGGACACTTTTTAATGTCCACCTCATTAATGGTCCTTTCATAATTATGGTTCAATTTTAGGGTCATTTATGACATTTTAATCTATCCTAAACCCCTGAAAAGACTTGTACTCCTTCATCTTATTTCAATTTTATTCATTATACTTAGACTCTAGACTTTATATTCTCCCAAAACTCCTTTCAAGTGTGACATTGAAGATTCAATTTGGAATTCAAGGGAGACTTTCTTTATAATCCTTCTATCTTTCTCAAGGTATGTGGGATTGATTCATGATTCCCTTTCAATCACGAAGATCCAAAAATCTATTTTTTCAATTTCATGATTTTCATGTATACTTTGCAAATGGGTCTCTTAAATTACTTTTAATTTGTTGAAATTGAACTATGGGATAAACTTATTTATTGATTTATGATGATTTGAATCTTATTATTATGATTTATATGAGTTTTATGAAGAATTAGATGCATGTCTCTTTGATTTATGAATCTATGTATGTGTAATTTCAAGTATGCTTTAATTGTTGATTTCTTTATGGATTTCATATGATTTATTCTTATTATGATGTTTTAATTATGAATTTCTAATACTCATGTTATTCATTTATTCCTCATGGCATATGCATAAATGAACAAGTATTTTCATGAGATTTATGATGTGGGTTAAGACCCAATTATGACTATGACTATGACTATGATTTCAAGCAAGTATGGTTATGACATGATATGTGATCACATAATGTCTATGATATAGATTTTAAGCATTATGGGCATTTACACCACCATGTATAAGTATGAATGAGTTATTCTTATGCATGTATTCATCAATTGAAGTATGATTTAGCTTTTTAGCCCAAGTATACATGATTATGAAGTATGATTTGACTCTTAAACCTTAGTATGCATGATGAAGATTTGAAAAGACTTATTCTCCTTTTTCAAGAACGTATATGTATATGTATTTTCTAGGATGATGACTTAGCACCGAATGTGATTAGAGAGGGCGCTACCTCCAAGGGCCCTTATATAAAGTCTCCTTTCACATAACTATGTGTATAACATAGGTTCATGTTTATACCCTTTTTAAGGGATGCTTATGTTATGGATATACCTTTGACAAGTAAGTCACCTATTTATCCATTGTAGGAAAGACGACAGAGTTTCAAGTAATAGCTCACTAGGTCTTATGTCGGTTGAGGTTACATTTCCGCTATGTTTATGTATATTATGGAAAATTCATGCATCATGGATTTAAAACATATTTTTATGATATCCTTTCTTATATACTTACTTATATATATGTGCCCTTGTCATCTAACAATGATTTATAGGTTATTCATGTGCATATGCATTGCATGCCCGCGTACTTAGTACGTTCAAACTTACTAACACATACTTTTACCTAGATGATATAATCATGTAGGGACCAGAGATTATATCCATCCACCTCTTGACGGTTAGCTCGGATTCTCTTAAGGATTACTAGTGGTGAGTCCTTTGCTTCAAGGACCAAAACCGCCATTCTATCTACCTATTATGCCATGCTTACTTATTTCATTATTTTGAGGGTGAGTCTGGGGCGTGTCTTAGCTCCTATCCTATTCTATACTAGAGGCATTGTTGGACATCGTGACATCTTACGTACGTGTATGTTATATTTACGTTTGAGATGATATGACTATGTATTATGCTATGATGACATGATTATGTTGAGATATGATGATGTTGGAAGTCCTAAGCCCCTGCTATCCTCATAGCGTGATTCATACTTACCCGTCCCTTAGTTTTTATGTGCTATATGCTATGTGATCATATAAATCCTCTCCTCTATGATGTCCCCATAGCTTGAGTCCCGAATTCCCGCCCCTTAGTCTTATATATTGAATTGTGTGCTAATGAGTCCCTTACCCTTTATCCCATAGCTTGAGTCATCTATATATCCCTATCCCTTAGTCTCACATAATGATTATGGGTTAGTATGAATATGCGCTTCTGAACCGATGATGTGTCTATGAATGCTATGAGGCTTCTTTGGGGACTTTCGGGTTCTAATTCGTCATGTCACTCCTAGGCCCTAGTCCCGGGTCTTGACATTAGGGTTGTGAGTATAATATTTCTGTTAATTAAATTGTTTGTAAGTTGAGAAATAGATTATGTGAAATAATAATGTTATTTGATTATAATATTTGTGTTGGTTATCCTTATAATTATATTTATATATGTCTGAGATGATATTAATGACAAGGCTAGTGATTGAACTAAGAAAGTAATAATGAAATTCTATTATTCTGCGAAAGACTAAGGTAAGTCTGTAATGTGCCAATTTTTTAGATCAATTAAATATAATTATTTATACTTGTTGTTTCTATTGATTGAGATACTTTTATGTGGATCTAATTCAAGTCGACCTGTGATGCCTAGTCAATATGTATAGTGTACTGATGCTATACCTTACGCCTTTTGTTGGTGTAGGTTCGTTTCAAGTTGTTTGAAGAATGAGATAACAGTTATTCATCATCAAATTCCACCTACTTCGTCCTTAAGTGGAAGTTGTGTTGATCTCTTATGTATTAGAGTATATTTTATTTTTATCCATATTCTGTTAGAAGCTTTTGCACCTACTTAAATCATTATTAAAAGTTTTGTAAAATTGAATGAAGTTTTCTTATTTGTTTTATTTAATTAACTCAGATAAAAATTCTTACAAGAATTAATAATTTAATTTAAAATGAATAGTAAGAATTCACTTATTTCATTGAAATAAAGTAGGTATTGTTAATGCTAATATTCTTTAATTTTGATGATGATCACTTGTAGGAATGAAACCAATGAAAATCCAGTACATATGGTGGAAACAACATCAAAAAGGAAATATAATGGACTATACTTGGAAGCAATAAATTTGATAAGATTTGATGAGATCAGTCCGGATCCTATGACTACGGAATAGGAGGAAAGCAATAAATTTGATGAGATTGAAAATTAACCAAGAATCAATCAAGGATCACAATCAAGAAGAAGTCAACAAATCAAAAATCAATCAAGCAAAGAGAAACAGGAAGGAATCAGTAAATCAATCAAACAAAGATTGAGTCAAGAAAATAATCAAGGGAAAAATCTACAAGATCATGAAATCAAACAACCAAGCAAAATCAAAGATCTGGATATTATTTTGATTGATGACTTTACAGAAAATCAATTAAGTGTGCCTGAGTTGGAAAAAGAATCAATCAACCAAGTAATCACTAAACAAGTAAGGAAATGCTCAACTGAAGAATCAATCAGGATCAATCAAAAGGAGATTCTCTCTGAAGATAGATCTGCACAAATTTGAAAAAGATCAGATCATTGCCTATCCTAAAGCCTTATCCTTATCTTTGGAAGAAGAAATCACCATTGCCTGATTCCAAGGATTAAATTGGGATGCCATCTCTTCAAATAAAAGGAGGCATTCATATATCTCAAGAAACATACAAGCCTACACAATCATAAAGTCCTATCTCAAATCAGACCTCCCTACTTCAATGGGAAGCACTTCTCTCACTAGAAAATAAGAATGAAAATATTCATAAAGTCCTATGATGTCAAGGTTTGAAGAGTTATCAAACTTGGTGACATCCCCATTCTTGTGGCTAAACCAACAACTGAGAGTCAACCAATCTTTGATGGAAGCCAGACACCAGTCATACCTAGTCTGGAGAACTACATAAATGAGCAAATGAAAGTTATTCAAATCAATTCCAAAGCAAAGAAGGTTCTCTACAATGCCATTAGTGGAGAGGAATTTGAAAAGATCTCTAGTTGTGAAACTGTCAAGGAAATGTGTGACAAACTGAAAGTAACCTATGAAGGAACTGAGAAGGTCAAGGAAACAATTATCAGTCTTCTTGTCTATGAGTATGAGCTAGTCCAAATAAAGGAAGGTGAATCAATTGAAAACATATTTGCTCATCTCAGCAAGATCATTGGTGAACTCAAAACAGTTGGAAAAGAATATGCTCCCATTGAATACATTAGAAGAATCCTCAAAACTCTACGTCCTCAATGGCATGCCAAAGTTATTATCCTTGAGAGCATGGATCTTAAGATCCTCACATATGATAAAGTCAGGGGTGATCTGATCGCATTTGAGAGGACTCATCTCAACAAAAAGGGGAAAGAGGATGATAAGAAAATATTGGTTGCATTCAACGTCTCTGATGAAAATCAAGAGGATGAAGAGGATCCAAATGGAGATGAAATTGCCCTAATCACTAAATCGATAATAGAGACCTACAGGCACAACAAAAATCAATAAAGAGGTAAGAATATTTTTTAAAAATTAAAGAAATTACTAACTTCAACAAAAATGATGGCGGGTGTTGTGACTATGGAAAATTTGGACACATTGCAAGTGAATATCCTTAAGCCAAATGAAGAAACTTTCAAGGACAAAACAAAAATAAAGCCTTCAACAGCTGGAACGACGAAGAAACTTCTGATTATGATTAAGAAGAATTTGAAAATGTGTGCTTCATGCCAATTGGTGAAACCAACCAGGTAAAAAATAATTTTTGCAAAAATTATTTGGAATTGAAAGCTCTGCTAGATCGAGCCATTATAGACTTAAAAAAATACTTTGAGAATATTAGATCTATTCAAGGTGAGAAAAATGCTTTAGAAATCAAACTTAAAGTTTGTGTTGTTGAAAGAGATCTTCTGGACGAAGAAAATTCTAATCTTAAAAATCGTTTAAAAAATATACAAATTTTTTTTATCCTAACAGATCTTATAAGTCGACTAGTTCTCAAAGTGATTTTTTTAATCTTTCTAGCTCAGACAAATCTAGTAAAAACTCTTGTCATTATTGTGGAAAATCTAGTCACACATACTCCATATGCAGATTTCATCATTCAAAGCCATCTAACATGGTTTGGAGAATTAAAGATATTACTAACCAGAAAGGACCCAAAAACACTTGGATACCTAAAAATCAGAACTGATCTCATTTTGCAGGAACATCGCACTAAATCACAGGGAAAATAGTATCTTGACAGTGCATTTTCAAATCATATGACTGGCAATAAATATTTGTTCAAATCCATTGCAGATTACAGGAGTGAAAAAATTCATTTTGGAAACAGCTCCACTAGAACTGCAATTAGTATTGGTACTATCTCATTCAATGGATCGTGTGATATTACTAATGCTTATCTTTTGAAAGGGTTAAAATATAATTTTTTAAGTATCAGTCAACTATATGACTCTGATTTAGAAGTAAGATTTAAAAAGAAAGGATGCATTATTGAAGACAACTCTGAAAAAGAAATTTTTCTTGGAAGTAGAGATAAAAATGTGTATATCCTTAACTCTATCAAAGGACCAATTGAATACATTTATCTAGCCTCTATATCAGAGGATCCATGGATCTGACACAGAAAATTGGGACATACTAACATGAGACTTATTGAAAAACTTGCTCGACTTGATCTGGTTATTGGCCTACCAAAGATGGACTATACCAAGGATTACATCTGTGATGCATGTCAACTGGGTAAGCAAACTAGAAAATTTTCTTTAACTAAATATATTGTTTCTACCACAAATCCTCTGTAACTCCTTCACATGGACCTTTTTGGTCCCACCAGAACCGCTAGTATTGGAAGAAAAAGGTATGTTTTTGTAATTATTGATGATTATTCTTATTTCACTTGGGTAATGTTTTTGGCTAACAAAGGTGATACCTTAAAGAATTTTGAGTTCTTTTGTAAGAAATTTCAAAGAGAAAAGGGGTACTATATTACATCAATTATAAGTGATCATGGAGGAGAGTTTGAAACCAAAGCATTTGAAAGTTTCTACAATGAAGAAGGATATGATCACAACTTCTCAGCTCCACGAATTCTTCAACAAAATAGAGTTGTTGAAAGAAACAATCAGACTCTACAAGACATGACCAAAATCATGATATGTGAGCATGCCCTTCTTCATCATTTCTGGGCTGAAGCAATTAGCACCGCATGTCATATTCTCAATAGGTGTCTTATTAGACCCATTCTAAAAAAACCTTCTTATGAATTATGGAACGGAAAGAAACTAAACATTGGTTATTTCCATCCTTTTGGATGCAAATATTTCATCCACAACAATGGTAGGGAAAATTTGAGTAAATTTGATCCCCGCAATGATGAAGGTATCTTTCTTGGTTACTCAAATTCTAGTAGATCTTATAGAGTTTTTAATAAGTGTACGTCTTCTATAGAAGAGTCTGTTCATATTGTCTTTGATGAATCTAATCAATCTTCTGAGAAAAAGGTACAACTCTGACGATGAAGAAATTACTAACTCTCAAAGTGTGGCAATTTTCTCTAAAGAAGTTATAGAAAAAAACCAGTAAACTAATGGCAATGAGAGTCAGATGACAACATAATCAGTTCTAAATGAATGTAGGAGTGAACCTGATTACCCAACGAATTTTATCATTGGGAATGTAAGCGATGGAATGAGAACCAGAGCTTCAAGCAAGAAAAGTGCTAATATAGCACTCATTTCTCGACTAAAACCAAAAAGGGTTGAAGAAGCACCGAAAGACAGTGAATGGGTTAAAGCAATGAAGGAGGAACTCAATAAGTTTGAAAGAATCAAGTCTGGACCTCAATTCACAAATCTGAAAACGCTTCCATCATCGGAACTAAATTGATTTTTAGAAATAAACTGAATGACGATGGAAAAGTAATCAATAACAAAGCAAGACTGGTAGCCCAAGGATACTCTCAACAGGAGGGAGTCGACTACGATGAGACTTTCGCTCCTGTTGCAAGGTTAAAAACTATTCGTATTCTCTTAGCATATGCTACTTTTAAAAGTTTTAAACTATTTCAAATGGATGTCAAAAATGCCTTTTTAAATGAATTTATAGAAGAAAAGGTTTTTGTAAAACAACCTCTTGGTTTTGAACATTCTGAATTTCCTCACCATATTTTTAAACTTTCTAAAATTTTATATGGACTCAAACAAGCTCCTAGGGCTTGGTATAATCATCTAAGTAAATTTTTGGTAAATCGTGATTTTTCTCGGGGGAGTATTGACACTACTCTTTATATAAAAAATCATCCTCTGATAATATTATTATTCAAATTTATGTTGATGATATTATTTTTGAAAGTACTAATGATGATATGTGCAAGGAGTTTGTCAATCTAATGCAAAGTGAGTTTGAAATGAGTCTAATGGGTGAGTTAACATTCTTTCTGGGACTGCAAATCTTTCAATCTGATCAAGGCATCTTCACTTGCCAAAGTAAGTATTCTAAGGAATTAATTCAAAATTTTGGAATGGAGAATGCAAAGCCTATCAACACTCCCATGAGTTCATATGCAACTTGGATCTTGATCCAAACGGTAAGGACGTTGATGAATACAAATACATAGGTGATAAAGTTGATCGAAAAAGAACTAGTGGATTTTGTAATCTTAGAAAATTCTTGAATATTATTTCAAAATCATTTTAAATTTATTCTCTGCTTTTTTATTGACTCGTTTTCCTTAATTATGTGTATTGTCCTTATGTTGTTACTCTTTTTTGCTGTTTTATTTTGAACTTTCTTTTGTTTGGACTATTTATGTATCTATATATTGTGCTCTATATTCCTACCTTGTTGCTTGTTGCCTGGTTATTTCCTTTTTGCTGATGTCAAAGGGGGAGAAAGAATAGAAAAGAATAGCACTAGAAAGTCGACTATATGCTGGTACTGATTCAGGGGGAGCACTATAGAACAATATTGATTTAGGGGGAGCATTAGAAAGTCAACTTTAAACAACAGGGAAGTCGATTCACTATTACTAAAATTGTCATTATCAAAAAGGAGGAGATTGTTAGTGCTAATATTCTTTAATTTTGATGATGATCACTTGTAGGAATCAAACCAATGGAAATCTAGTACATATGGTGAAAACAACATCAAAAAGGAAATACAATGGACTGCACTTGGAAGTAATGAATTTGATAAGATTTGATGAGATCAGTCCAGATCCTATGACTATGGAATAGAAGGAAAGCAATAAATTTGATAAGATTGAAAATCAATCAAGGATCACAATCAGGAAGAAGTCAACAAATCAAGAATCAATCAAGCGAAGCAAAACAGGAAGAAATCAGTAAATCAATCAAACAAAAATTGAGTCAAGAAAATAATTAAGGAGAAAATCTACAAGATCAGAAAATCAAGCAAACAAGCAAAATCAAAGATCTGGATATTATTTTGATTGATGACTTTATAGGAAATCAATTAAGTGCACCTGATTTGAAAAGAGAATCAATGAACCAAGTAATCAGGAAACAAGTAAGGAAATGCTCAACTGAAGAATCAATAAGGATCAATCAAAAGGAGATTCTCTTTGAAGATAGATCTACACAAATTTGAAAAAGATCAGATTATTACCTATCCTAAAGCCTTATCCTTATATTTGGAAGAAGGAAACACCATTGCCTGATTTCAAGGATCAAATCCCTTGGGATGCCATCTCTTCCAATAAAAGAAGGCATTCATATATCTCAAAAAACATACAAGCCTACACAATCAATATTTTCTTCAAGCTCTTCATCTTTAAGAAAAAATATTGTAAATCGTTTTTGATTTACTGTGTAAGAAAAAAGAGAAAGAAAAGAAGAAAAAGAATTTGAAAGGAAGGATTGTATCAAAAGAAAAAGAAAAACAAAAAAGAAAAAGAGAGAGTAGTTTAAGTTTAAAATTTCTGTAATGTCAACTTTCAAAGACTTGAAGAGATATCCCTTGCAACCCAAGGGGACTGGACGTAAGATCCACTTTGGATCCCAACCAGTATAAAAACATCCGGTGTTAAATTTCCTTTTACGTACTTAAATTTCTGCTTTTAGCTTTCTCGGTCCTACTCGACTATTACTCAAACTAGTTGGCTAACAGACAACAACTCTGAGTGGAAAGCCAAGAAAATTCAATTCACCTCCCCCCCCTTCCTCTTGAACTTTCAGGTATTTGCATGATCTTGTAATTTGAATCGTAACAATGAAATCAAGGGTACTCTTAGGAGTCTATATACAACTCATGAGGTAGCAATATTGGGAGTTGCCTATCAAGATTAATGTAATTCCCTGATTTTATAAAAGAAAATAATTTTGTTTTAAAGTTATATACTTTTATAGTACAAAAATTTCTTGCATTAATATATTCGTAAATAACCGGTACTACTATTTTTATTGATACCAAATAATATTGACTATAGAAATCTATTTATCATTGCCCTATATTGTGTAAAATATTTTATCATGCGCATAAACATAAACTCTCTATTTTTTTAACCAAAAAAAAAAGATACAAAAGGAATTGAATTGAATAACTGAACCTGAAAGGATGAATATATATAGATATATTAGATAAGAAGCAAGTTAAGAGGGGTGCTTCGCTCCCTTCCGAAGGACTTTATAGTAGAGATACAAAGCAACAATAACAAAATATAACTAATTTTGCCATGGTGATTGATTTGGATTGTTGTTCTGATTCTGGTTATGATGTTGATCAAATGAAGCAGCAGAACCTATGTGATGAAGAGCAGCAGGTGTAGTCGCAGTAGCATTGAGAAAATCCGTATGATGTGGAAATGCTCTAAGACCCAAAAAATCTCTTGTCAATCCTTCATTATTTTCTTTACCTGATCTCATCAAATGTGTGCCGCCACCAAATCCTTCATCAAAATTGGCACAAGGCAAAGAAGGCGCAGTAGTAGCCATCATGTTTTGCATGTCATGGACTTGTTCCATGAATCCAGGGGTCACACTAGCACCAAAATCATGAAAAGATGTATTACCAGCTGTAACAAAATCAGCATTTGTAGTATTATTATTTTCAAATTGACGATATTCACGTGACGTTAAATCACCACCTCCTACTCCTGCTCCTGCCATTGCAATGACAGTTTTCGTACTAGTAATAGTAGCAGGACTGAAAAAACATGTTGCGCTCATGTTATTAGCAGCAGTAGCGGAAGAAGAAGAATTTACTCCAATTTGTGCTGCTTTTTGTAGCAATGCAGTTGCACTCATCTGTGGAGGTTGTGCACCAAAGATGTTACTACTGCTGCTATTAGGGTTTTGAATGAATAACTGAGAAGAGAGCTCATTACTTTGTTGTTGTTGTTCTTGTTTCAGTTGGAAGTTTTGTAGTGTATGGAGATTAAGGTGATGAGAAGTTGAAGAATTTGGTGGTGGGATTATTGTTCTTGAACTTTCTTCTGTTAAAGCATCACAAAACGCTCTGTGGGTAATGAAGCTATCCCTCCTGTGTAAAGAAACCCAAAAAGAAAAAAGAAAAAAGAAAAAAGAAGAAGATATCACTTTTTCAAAAAAAACAAAAACAAAGAAAAAACATATTCCATTACACATAATGAATAATGGAATATAGTGTGTACTACTGATAAAGTGCATGAGTGCCCTCTATTCCGTCAACCCTTTTTTCTCTGTCTTTCACTTTTATCTCTTCCATCTTTGTACTACTTATATTACTTTTTTTTTAAAATCATTTTTAAAAAGTAGGACATATTTTTATATTTATTAATGATGCAATTTTAAAAATAATTATTTTTATCATTAATGAGTTGCTATAAAAATATTTTTGATTTATTTTAGACAATATATATCTAAAGTTTTTTTTTAAAGTCAACTTATATCATATAAATTGAGAAGAAGAAAATAATAAAATATAAATCTGCAGTAAAGTTTTGTATGCAAAATGCTTTTGCAGAGAGGTGTACAATAAAGTGTGGACCTCTCTCACGTAGAGACACACAAATAGACAGACTCATTTGTTCAGTCATAGACATGAACTTACACACGTGAACGGTGTCTCTTGCTAGTTTTGATTCAAAACATCTTCTTTACCCTCGAGTAGTTAATTGAAGCATTGCACAGAAATGTTTTAACATCTATAAACAAATAATCACAACTTATACACATTTTTTTATTATAAAATAGAGATGAGACTTGGATTTTGAGTTTATCAATTTTGAATTCTAAAATATATATTCCCTTCATCCAATTCATGTGAGACGTTTTCTTTTTAGTCTTTATAAAAAAAATATCATTTTTCTACAATTAGAAATAACTTAACTAAATTGTATATCAAATCAAACAATGTTGCATAAATTAGGACGGAGAATGTAGCTTTCTCAGGTTCTTCATAGAAATAATTAATAGGAGCACATATTAAGTGAATTCTTAAACACCAATGCAATACATAGTTTGTGTTAAAATTATCGAGTTGTATCAAATCCATAATGTCATATGGTCAAAGATAATTATTGAAATTTCATAATAAGTTAAACTAGTTATTTGAAAATAAGGTGGACAACTTGCTTATAACATGTTAAATTATATGGATAATTAGCGTAAAAATCATTTATAAAATATAAGTGATAAGATAAATCTTATTGAATAATAGTAATACTAATTACTAAAAGAGAATTAATGATGTCGGAGAAAATTGAGTTAAATTTTTGTTACCTAGAGAAAAGGGTTCCACAATCACATCTATACTCTCTTGTACCACAAATCTTGGAGTGAGCTTTCCAATCAGAGTGAACAGCATAACGCTTTGAGCATTTCTCACATTTCCATTTCTTTTCACCATGTTTTCTACAAAAATGCTTCTTAATCCCAGTGAGGTCCCCTAATGCCCTTGATGGATGATGGTGTACACATGAAGGCTCTGGACAAACATATACTTTCTTCTTAACCTCTTTATTTGTTCTTTGCTTTAACTTCCATGGCAAATTATGACCTCTTCTGTGCAGCTGAAGATTCTGATCTCTTTGAAAGCCTTTGTTACAGATCTCACATATAAATCTATTGGTTGCTAAAAGACTTCTTGGAGACAATGCTACAACTTCTGCTTCTGGATCTAATTCATCACAATTAATTAATACAAATTAATATAGAGAGTTTAAGTTTTGTCAACTGACATATCCACAATCAAATCATTTAAAACGTAATTGCAGATAACCATTCCAGGGACATGCTATAATTAACGTGCACTACTATTAGTGTATATAACCTTAAGTTCTTTTATGTATTGAATTCCAAGCACCAACCAAAAAAGTTACTCCTACATTCTTTTTGTCTCAAGTTTATTTGGCACAACTGAAATTTCAAGATTCAAACTTCTAAACTTTGACCCGTGAATTCGGTCATAGAAACTTCAATTTTTTGAAATATAATTTGTATATTTAAAAATTATACTTTAAATCATAATAATTAATAACTTGAAAATTTTAATTTAAAAGTTGTACAAAAACGTTTTGATCAAAGAGACTCTTGAAATTCACGTAACTTGGAACAGATGGAGTAATAGTATAGTTACCTGGATTGCCTGGTAGATTTCTCTTCTTCTTGTTAGGAGCTGGTTGTGTTTGAATGTTTTGTAGTTGTGGGTAGAGAGAACTACCAATTTCAATTCTATTATTGCTTGAAGATATGCTTACTTCATTAGATGCAGATGTTAAATTTGACATACTATCATCTCCTAGCATACCCTTTATGATCATGTTAAACTTAAAATATTATAACTAGTTGAGAAAAGCAAAAAAAAGGGGGAGTAGTTTGTGCTTTATATATCTTTTGCTGCTTTGTCTGAAGCCCTAGAAGGAAACTGAAAAGATGACAAAGATGTAGGTGTAATTAAGAAATAGGAAAGCAAAGAGTAATAATAGTAGTCCCCTATCTTGTTCAAGGAAACTGAAGGTCTGAGTGAAAGCTGCTATAGCTAGCTAGCAAGATTCAATAAAAGCCATACAGAAGAGAACAAATGAAACCAAGCAAAATTATAAGATTCTTTATAGATAATAAAAAAAAAGGAAGAAACTTAATTTAAAGAGAGAGAAAGAGGAGTTGTGGATGAGAAGGTATAGTCCTCTACCCATCAAAACCATAGCCAAAGGGCAGGAAGCTTGCTCTGACGTAACATTTTGTCTTTTCCTCTATCCTCTTCTCAAATATCAATCATACAAATGTTACCTCTTTGCTTTGCTCTTCTTATGCTAATTCCCACTTAGGTACAAATTTTATTCATTACTCAATTCTTTCAAAATAAGTGATATTTTTAGTTTGAGTAAAATCCTTAAAGATTAGTGTTTGATTATATAGCTTGTAATTATTTGGAAAATATATTTAACAAGCATCTCAATTTTTTAAATATATATATATTATATAATATTTATTTGAACTTACTCTCTCAAGTCATTTCAATAACAAGTAGTAATAGTATGCATATACAAATTAATGTCACTTTTCTTTTTGTATTTTTTTTAAATTCATATTAGTTGTATTCATTATCATGACTTTAAATGGAACATATTCATTATAAAATGATAATACAAATTTATAAATATTTTAATAGTTTTTACTCTCTTTATTCCATTTTATTTAATGCCTTTTCTTTTTTGTTCATACCCAAAAGAATGTCACCTTACTCTAATTGAAAATAATTTTACTTTAGTTAAGTGTGATAGTAACCAAAATGAGTTAATCATTTAAAGGACTGCCTAGGCAGCCAAAATTTAAAAACTACACGGAAATGGCCATTTTAACAAAAGTATTACACTCCATAACTATTTAGAGAGAAATAATTACTCCCTCGGAGCTGCATTCCATTTTATGTGGTACGATACTAATTTTTTTTTTTTTGAAATTTGTGGTCTACAATAATTTTTTTAATTATTTGTGTAGTTATAAATCATTTCATTAAGGACACAAGGATAATTTTAAAGTTCAATTGTTTCTAATTACAGTAAGGTGACATTCATTTTTAGGAAAGACTAAAAAGGAAAAAGTGTCAAGTAAAATTGGACAAAGAGAATACGACATACCTAAAAGAAAAGTACGTTGTATACTTTCAGGGTATACAATTCCCATGTTGTGATTCAATTGTTCTTACAGTTTTATATAATATTAATGTATATAAAATGTGAATACCATGTGTAATTTTTGATGCACAGTATAATTTTTCCTATTTAGTGGGAGAATTTTGTAAATAGGTAGAGACAGTTAAATATTTTATTCCACCTAGGTAATAGCAAAAGAAAAGTTTAATCAAAACAAATGTTTTATATAATTGAATCAATGAAGAGAAAGCTAGAGTTGGAGTTGATTCCACAATTAATTAGGAGTTTGGGGTTGATTCCACAACCTAATTGTGTTTATACTGTTTACCCCGTGGGTAGTAGCAGTACTAACAAGTACCATGACTTTTCATACTCGTGCTTCAACACCATCTTCAGATGATTGGTTTGTTGATTAACTTCCAAGAAACATATATGCTCATGAAAGTTCCTCTAATATTCCTTTCCTTTAATTTATTCGTAAGTAATTGAGTTACAAATTAAAATTATATCTACAGTATTTTGATTTTTGAGTTTTATATTTGAATTATTACGTATGTGACATTATACCAAAAATGATTTTTAGCAAGATTTAATTGACGCCACTAATTTAATTGCTGCTAAATATGTTCTTCTAGAGGCAATTAATTATCTTTGTAAATGTTCCTAAGCCTATAATGACATTGGATCCAATAACAATTAATCATTGCCGGTAAAGACTTTAGTACTCTTTGTTAATGTACAGGTGTATTGCCGCTAAAAACTGTTTTTGTTATCGTGTGAGTTTTCTACTTGAACTATCATCAAATATTTATCGAAATATGCCTTAATTATCAGTTGTTCGCTTTTTCTATTTGAACGATGGTGAAATTTCAGGTAGAAAAATTGAATAACTGATAGTTGAGATGTGCTGCAATAAATATTTGATGATAGTTCAGGTAGAAAACTCATACACCTATAGTAAATAATCACGTATGAAACAAAAAAAATACTTTAGGTGTGATCTTTGACTCTTCGCTCTAAATAACTCTTAATTTTCTTTCCTGCTAGTTTTATAATTAAAGTTTGGTTCCTGTTCACGGTAATCAACTTTATACTGTTTGCTAATTTTAAATGAATTGGATGCAATAAAAGCTTCTTTATTAAGTGTTCAATGTTTTGACATATATATGCATCTTATTTTTTGTGTATGTGTGAAGATTAGGAAATGAAAGATACAGGTAACATACACTGGTCCCCCTATGCCTTCCAAGTTCCATCAGAACCATTACTCACTTATCTTGTTATTTTGATGCATAAATCAAGAAAAGGAGGGAGGAATTGAGTTTTTAGTCAATCTCTTCCATGATTGTCCTCTTTGCTTTTGCCCTTCTTTTATAGTTCTGATGAAAGGCAAAAAGAGTGGAAAAGGAATATATATTAAAATGTTTTATTTCACAAAGAAATTGGATATATGACTTGAATACTCGCATTGAAGTTTGATTAATTTAAATTCGTGCCACTCTTATTCGAGAAAAAAATGCTCTTACCAAGAATTTCTTAATAACCTGGACTCGAATTCAAGACCTCTAATTAACGAAGAAATCGTCATTAATGGTTTAGTTTGGCAATTCAATATCTCATTTTGTATTTAAAAGTGAATACAATGTTTGCTTTTGAATTTTTAGTTCTTTGAGTAAAGAAACAAATGCATAAAATGGGGCATCCTACTTGAAACACAATAGGTAAGAGTAAAACGAATAACTTTTTTTTATTTCAACCTCCCCAACCTGAAAAAAAGGGTGTTGGTCATTTTTCAGTGGCCCCAAAGATTGATTGTAGGAATAAACTTATTCAAGCTAAGTTTAACTAGCAAACAAATAACGTGACTTCCTTATGAAACGACATTGTCTTCTGTTTATTCATATTCTCAATACGTTCCTGTCTTAATAAAATATTTGAAATAGAAAAAAGGGTTTCAATTTGTAATTGTTTATTAATTTTATTTTATCACTTTTATGCCTTGAAGTTCTATTATAGGACTAAGTGATTTACTCTTCAGCTTTGATATATATGTTTCTGCAGCCTTTCTAATTTACAATATATATGTATATATAGATAGATAAGTTTTAAAATTTTCATAAAAAAGATCAAATCTATTAAAGGCCTTCACAAATTTTGTGTTGTTTCCAACATCAAGTAGGTGAAATTCCTCTGAGTAGACACATTTAGTTATGATGTTTTACGACATTCTATCTTTGGGATTTTACACTATTTTACAAAATTATTTTGGTAACCAATATATATATCCATCCACACCAATAATGGCTTTTGATGCCTCGTTTAATTTGTGCTTATTTTTCATCATTATTTTTTTAAAAATTTATAATTTTAGAAATAACTTCAGACGTATGCAATCGAAGTTAAAACTTTGTGTTTGACTTCTAAAGGTTGATTTTAGATTAAATAATTTTTTAGAAATATATTTAAAGAAATCTGACATTTGAAGGTTAGCTTTTAAAGTGTTCAAAAATGGAAAACTTTAGAAATTGACCTAAGGAGGTTAGAATTATATCCTGAAAAAAATTAATTAAAATTACCAACATCTAAAGGTGGGTGTTTATTAAAAAAAAACTATTTAGTGAAATTGAGCTCGAGAGGTTGGTATTATTTGAGGTCGGTATTTTTTAATAAAATTATTTTTTAAAAATAAATTACCTATCTCCGAAGATTGATAAGTTAAATTAAATCATGAGATCCTTTTCTTTTCCCCATTTTATGATTTTCTCCCTCCCCCTCTCTCCCCTCATGTTGCCTAAACGTGAGCAACAACCAACCATCCTCGTCCTAGTCATTTTCCACCATTCCCATTCCCCAATCTTGAATGATCGTAATGCAAGAAGAATTTTACCAATTTGGTATGGACTTTGATTTAAAAATCTAAGAATGTTTTCGTAATAGGAATCAAACGGGTATTTAAAAATAAGTTAAATAAAGAAGCAAAGACACGAGGAACAAGACATAGTTGTTCAATAGTACTCCCAACAAGAAGGTACTTTCTCCGTTTACAATTAGACGTCAAATTTTGACATAACACACCTATTACGAAAATAATAATTGATATAGCAAAATTACTATTTTACCCCTATTAATTTGTAAGACTATTTTTTTTAATTATTTTTTTATAGGACTATTCATAAAGTCACAATTCAAGTTCCTATATATTTAATGTATACTATTAATATTCACAATGCAACTACTTTTTCTTTTATTGCATTCAAGTGAATAACTTTGGAGGGAACAATGTAGATTTTTATTTCAATTATAATTTGTCACAACAATTAAAAATTTCCCAGCAAAATATTTCATTATAAAAAGTCCTCCAATAAAATAACAAATCAAACAACTATGAATACAAAACGAAATCAGTCAAGTCTAATGAATCAAATAGATTTAAATATTTCCGTTGAATCGGAATCTTCGACGGCTTCAATTAGATCTTCATTTTTCTTTTCTAAATCTTTGATATCAATAACTTTTGAATCTTCAACCAATACGACTCCTCTACTTTGATATTTTTTGAAGCTTCAAGTATATCTTTTTTATCCATTTCTTAGAATATAAAAATTGTTTAAATGTTTTTCATATAAACTTGATTGAATTGGGGTATGTTAATGCATTACGTCATTTTCTAGGTTTTTAGGTACTCTAAAAATGATTTAGTCATTCAATATTTTCAAAAAATCTAACTTGATAAATAAATTAGGGGTAGAAAAGGTAAAAAAAAAAGGTCTTAATTATCTTGTATTCTCAAAATTAACAAGTAAAAATAAAAATCAAACTAAAGATTTTTTGACATCTAATTGTGAACTAAGGAAGTATTGACTAAGATAAAATCGTTATACCTGTTGCAAAGTTAGAATCTATTTGCATTCTACTAGCCTAGGCATATTTTAAGCATTTTGAGTTTTTCAAATGAATGTAAAGAGTGTCTTTTAAATGATTTCATAAAGGAGGAAATTTTTGTCGAACAACCTCTTAATTTTAAAAATTTCTCGAACACCGACTATATATATTTCAAACTTATTAAAGCATTATTTGGTGTTATACAAGTTTGCAATCCTGGTACGAGAGGTTGAGTACTTTCTAGTCAACAACTTTTTCAATGAGGACTAATCAAAAAACTATATTCATCAAATTTCAGTATTCTTATTGGATAATATTATTTTTAAAAATTATAAGTCAAATCTGTATGAGAATTTAGAAAGCATATGAAAGGAGAATTTTTTAATTTAAAAAAAAAATTGTTGGGAGAACACATATTCTTTTTGGGACAACAAATCAAGCAGTCGACTAATGATACCTTCATTAGTAAAATGAAAGCGCACAAAGAAACTCATTCAACAATCTAAAATAAAAAAGGTAAGACCTTTGGGACTCCCATAATCCCCTCAATCTGCCTCAAAATTGATGTTCTAAGTAAAAATATTAAACTAAAAATATACTGAGAAATTGTCAGCAAATTACTATATTTAACCACAAATTAACCAGACACCATGTCAATATTTGTAAGTGTGCTAGATTTCAAACAGCTCCAAAATAGTGTCATCTCATCCTAGTAAAAAGACCATTTGATACCTTATTGGAACACAAGAACTGGACTGCGATATCCTCATTCAAATAATTTTTTTAAATTAAATACTAAATGCAGATTTTGTAGGTGATAAAAATAATTGAAAAAGTACTAGTTGGATCTTGCCAAATTCTCAATGAAGAATTACTTTCATGGCATAGCTAAAGTTAAATTACATTAGTGACTCTTTGTATCAGTGAATAGAAATATCTAATCTCGAAAAATTATGATACTCAATTATTATGAATAATATATCTACTCCCTCCGTTCACAATTAGATGTCAAGTTTTGACATGACACACCTATTAAGAAAATAATGATTAATGTAGCAAG
>JBCEWC010000306.1:0-63198 GCA_038996855.1 Solanum aculeatissimum | reverse complement strand
CCTCTAGACCCCAAAATGATCCGTTTTGCATTCGGCCACTTAATCTCAACACATGGCTACCAAGTTTCAACCATGACAAGTATAACATCATACAATATCAACCATAAGGAGTTTCGGAAATTTTCGGGTTGTTACATTAATTTTCTTTTTTTTCCAAAATGGATCACACCTTTCATGGATTTACCTTCAAATAGACCTAATCACCAATATTGAACTCAAGATCCCTCCTCCTCACATCAGAGTAGGACTTTTTTCGACTTTGAGACACTTTACCTTTTGCTCTATAAGCCTCACCTTCTCCATCATATCCATGACTAAGTCCGGTCCTAGAAAGGCCATCTCACCAACTTCAAACCACTCAATAAGGGACCTACACCATCTACCATACAATGCCTCAAATGGTGCCATCTCGATGTTTGCATGGAAACTATTATTGTAGGCAAACTCGATGAGAGGAAAATACTCATCCCAAATCTCCTTGAACTCCAACACACAAACTCTCAACATATATTCCAAGGTTCGAATGGTTCTCTTGGCTTGCCTATCGGTTTGGGGATGGAAGGTGGTGCTTAACTTTACCTTAGTACCAAGACCCCTTTGAAAAGATTTCCAAAAATGGGAGATAAATTGGACACCATGATCTGATATGATATAGTGGAATTCCATACAACGTCACTAATTCTCGGATATACAAGTGAGCATAGTCTTTGGCGCTAAATGTCATCTTGAACAGTAAGAAGTGAGTCGGCTTTGTCATCTGATCCACTATCACCCATATGGAATTAAAGTGCTTCTTGGTCTTAGGCAACCTTACAAAAAATTCAATATTGACTTCTTCCCACTTCCAAGTGGGACTGTCAATATCTTGATCTAGGCCACCCGACCTTTGATACTCAATCTTGACTTGTTGATAATTGGAACATTCAAACACAAACTTGGAAATGTCCCTCTTAATTCCGTTCCACCAATAGACCTCCCTCAAATCTCTATACATTTTTGTAGAACTAGGATGAATAGAATAGGAAGAGTTGTGAGCCTCTTGCAATATCAACTTTTTCAACTTACTATCATTTGACACACACAATCTCTCTTGATGTTGAAGTACCCCATCTTCCCCTTGGGAGAAAACTTTTATCTTTCCTTCCTTTACCAAGACTTTCAATTCAACTAAGGTTGGATCAAGGTCTTGGTTGGACTTAATATCCTTAATCAAAGAAGATTTGGACCTTTGTATCATCATCACACCACCACTTCCAGATTCATTCAACCTCACTCCTAACCTAGCCAACCTATGGACTTCTTTGGCTAAATTTTTTTCGTATCATCTTCTATGAGACACACACTATCCATGGAAACTCTACTGAGAGCGTCGGCTACCACATTGGCGTTTTCCAGGTGGTACTTCACACTCATATCATAGTTCTTGAGAAGCTCTAATAACCTATTGCCTCAAGTTAAGATCTTTTGGGTGAACACATGTTGAAGGCTCTTATGATTGGTGAAGACATATGTATGAACCCATACAAGTAGTGACACTAAATTTTCAAGGCAAATACTACAGCCACAAGCTCAAGATCATGAGTTAGGTATTTCTTCTCATGTATCTCCAATTATCTTAAGGCTAGGCAATCACCTTACCATGTTGCATCAATAGATACCCCAACCCAATCCCTGAAGCATCACAATAGACAACAAACCCATCATTTTTCTCTGGCAAGGTCAAGATTAGAGAAAAGTCAACCTATCCTTCAAGGTTTAAAAACTCTTCTTACACTCATCCGTCCATACAAACTTTGTTTTCTTCTGAATCAACTTGGTCAATGAGGACGAAATAGAAGAGAAACCTTCCACAAACCTTCTATAGTACCCGGCTAGTCCCAAGAAACTTCTAATGTCTGTAGAAGTCAATGGCCTTGGCCTATTTCTCACTGTTTCCATCTTCTTAGGATCAAACTTGATACCATCACTCGATAGTATATGCCTAAGGAAGGCACCCTCACTTAACCAAAATTTACACTTGTCAAATTTTGCAAAAAACCTTTGCTCCCTTAAAAGTTGTAGCACCACTCTCAAGTGCTCCATGTGTTCTTCCTCACTATGGGAGTAGATTAGGATATCATTGATGAACACCACTACAAATATGTCAAGATAGGGCTTGAACACCCCATTCATAAGGTCCATGAATATAACCAATGGATTAGTGAGTCCAAAAGACATTACCACAAATTCAAAGTGACCATACCTAGTCCGAAAAATTGTCTTAGAAATATCACTCTCTCTTACCCTTAGTTGGTGATATCTGGATGCCAAATCAACCTTGGATAAATGTGTTGCCCCTTGCAATTTGTCAAACAAATCATCTATTCTTGGGAGTGGATATTTATTCTTAATAGTAACCTTGTTGAGTTATCGATAGTCTATACATATGCGAAGTGACCCGTCCTTCTTTCTTACAAACAAAATTGGAGCACCCCATGGAGACCTACTGGGTCTAGTAAAATCCTTTTCCAACAAATCTTTCAATTGTTCCTTTAATTCTTTCAACTATGCAGGAGCCATTCTATAAGGAGGAATTGATCTAGGTTGAGTGTTAGGTAGGAGGTTTATGTCAAAACTTATTTCCCTTTCGGGCGGAACACTTGGTAGCTCATCTGGAAAGACATCGAGAAACTCATTAACTATGGGGACCAACTCAAGGGAAAAGACTTTGGAAGTGACATCTTTGACCCTCACTAGATGATATATGCATCCCTTTGAGATCATTTTTTAGGCCTTTAGAAAGGAAATGAACCAACTTCTACATGAAGAATTTCTACTCTTCCAATTAAGAAGAGACTCATTTGGAAATTGGAACTTGACTCTTTTAATCCTACAATCAATGGAGGCATATGAAGAATGCAACCAATCCATCCATAGTATACATCAAAATAAACTATGGAGAGTTCTACTAAGTCGCAAGGGAAATGTTTTATGCAAGATGGAAATAGAAAAATCATTATAAACTCTTCGTGCAACAATGTATTCTCCTACGGGGGTACACACTTCATAAGGCTCATTAAGAATTTCAGGACGCGCATGGAATCTATTTGCAAGGAAAGGAGTTACAAATGACAAATTTTCCCCCAGATCTAATAATACATATGTATTAAAATTCTAAACTTTAAACATAATGATTACAACATTTAGGACCTCTTCAACTTCTTGTCGGCCATGAAGAGCATAGAAATGGTTGGTCCTTGGGGCACCTTGAACTTTCCCTCCTTGGCCTTAGGACCTTGCACCTCCATGCCAACAATCTTTTGCATGGTGCCTTGGCTTTCCACACTTAAGCATGCGTTTGAATTGGCCAAGCACTCCCCTTGTTGGGGCCTCTCACATTTGGAGAAATTAGGATTTTGAGGGTTTGGAAATATCCCCTTGTCTTTGGTGGATCAGGGAGAAGGAGTGTTGGTAGAACCTTGGCCACCTTACTTTTGGCCACCTTAGAACTTGTTGTGGACTTCACTCCTTTGGTGAGAATATCCCTCACCATCAACCCGAGTCCTCTTAGACTCCCTTGCTCTCTCCCTCAATTTCTCCTCTTCGATTTTCTCAGCGTACGTTATCAATAGGAGATTTCAATATCCTTCACGAGCATAGCCTTCTTGCACTCCTTTGACACCAAGTCTAATACACCAGATATGAACTTGCTCATTTGGGCTCTTGCATCCACTACCATGAAAGGGGCATATTTGGAGAGTTTGGTGAACCTGAGATCATACTCCCTTACACTTATGTTCCCTTACCTAAGGTTGATGAATTCTTGTACCTTGGCCTCCCTCAATTCTATGGGAAAGAATCGGTTCAAGCAAGTACCCTTGAACTCTTCCCATTCTATTGGACCTGCTCCTTGGCCCCTTTCCTCCACCCGTTGCTCATATCATATATTTGCCATCCCTTTAAGTTGGTAGGAAACCAACTTGGCCTTCTCCTATGAGAGAACTTCTATTATGATGACAATCCGATAAGCCTCATCAATAAAGTCGATAGGATCCTCCTCCACCTTGGAATCGTGGAACTTTGGAGGACTCATACTCATTAACTCTCTAACCCGTGTAGACAAAGTTGGAACTAGGGGAGAAATGGAAATCTCTCTCTTGGATTGATTAGCCAAAATGTTATGCTTTTTTTTCCGCATAAGTTATTGTGATTGTTGGAATAGGAATGTGCTTGTGTGGTAAGTCCCTAAACCTTCTTGCCCCCATAGCTTGAGTCATACTTACCCGCCCCTTAGAACATAATTGTTATATGCTATGTGATTCATGCTTATCCTATTCCCGGCAACATCCCCATAGCTTGAGTCCAAAGCCCAGAATCCCGTAGATTTATGTGCTACTTGTCATACTTACGCGCTTTCAAACTAATAATGTGTGTGATGATGCTATGATGGCTTGATCGAGGACCCTCTGGTTCTCCTTCACCATGTCACATGTAGGCCCTACTCCTGGGTCATGACAATGAGCTTAAGCATGCACAAGGAATTAAATTCAATATGAGTAAAAGTAACGCATAAATAAAACACATCTGATGGGAAAAAGACATCAATATCACACCTTCTGGGAGTAGAGTGTAACTAAAATATAAGATCATGTGAGCTACTACATGAAATCTAACATAACCTCCTACACTGGAACATGGATACCACTTTCCAGGTGGAACTCTTTCACATAGCATGCATCATCATATATCATATATGGCCTAAGTGGATCCACTAGCCTAGCACTCTAGGGCTCCTATGGTGGAACATAGTTAACGGGGAAAAATGCTTCTAGGATTCCCTTATTGAACCCTAACTCAATGCCTCAAGCGGTGATAATTCATCCCATATAATCTTTAAAACATATACTTAGTCAAATTATGACACTTAGAATCATAAGTAGCAATCTCAAGAGTAGCTCGAAACTTAAGGAACCACCAAGTAAGAATTATCCTTTCATCTGAGGGACCAATATAAATATCATTTAGGGCATTGTCAACATGCTAATATCTTTGACAAATAATTAATTGAAAACCTTTATTTTATGCCCTACTTATCATAATATAACATGAAAGGATAGACTTTAAACTTAGTGGGTTTAATCATAAGTTGGAATATTTGTAAATCATAAGAATTATGCATGATCATGGGAGAAATATGCTTATATAAAACATACACTAATAGCCCACTCTTCTTCATTTAAAGCCCACTTCATTAGGTTCATCACAATTAACTTAAAACACATGAAAATACTAAGTAAAACATCACATGGTGACATTAAAGGCAGGTTATAACATAAAACATCATGAATTCATCATTAGCACGCATGGTAGTATTTAAGAAACTTAAAGAAAAGGTAAAAGCTTCTAATGTAGGACTTTGTGGGTGAATGGAGACCCACAAATTAACTACTTTAGGTAAGCCTATGAAGAAGTAATTTGCTATTATGGAAGAGACCCTTGAAAACCCTAGCCTTCTTGCCTTGTTCTTAGAGAGGATGAATGCCTTAGGATTTGTGAGAAGGTGGAATGATGGAAAAGAATAGGGATTCTAGGGCTTTAAGGTCTAAATAGAGGCCTAAATAGTCACTAAAACAACATTGTTGAGCATTAGGATTTATGGAAAGAACAAAATTATCCTTCATTAAAACTATCGAATTAAATCCACGAGACCCCAATTATTGTCATGACCCGGGGGTAGGGTCTAGGCATAACATGGTGAATGAAAACTCGAGAGTCCTCAAAAAAGCCTCTTAGAATCATTTTACACATCATTGATTCAGAAACGCGTAATTTAATCAAGGAAGCACATAATTCTAAGGGATTATGAGGCTTTGGACTCAAGCTAAGGGGACAACAAGGGGATTGGGACTTTCCATATAAGAACATTCTCATTAAACATATCATAATATCATATGCATAATCATAGTCAAACCATAATACCTAGCCATAGCATCTCAAACAAACATATAATATGAGCGTACAATAGAATCTGATTTGTCCAACCATGCCTCTACATAAGATAAGGCGAGGGACATGATATGTACCGAGCTCACCCTCGAGTCATAAGATAGAAAATAAATAACGTAACATAAGATAGAGGAAGGTGGGTGTTGCCTTTGGAATAAAGGGCTCACCACTAGCAACAATCTAAGATCACCAAGCTAACCGTCCAAAGGTGGATAGATATAGTCTCTGACCCCTACATGGTTAGATCATGTAGATGAAGAGTATGTGTTAGTACATATAATGCACTAAATATGCAGACATGCAATTCATATGAACATGAAATCCTGCAAAACAAGTTAGATGGCAAAGGCACATATATAGAAAGGAGAATATAAGTAAGGATACAATATCAATATGTCGTGAAATCCATGATGCATGAAATGCCATAGTGCTTACATATAGAAGGGAAGTAACCTTAATCGAAATCTCAAACCCATGCAAGCCATTACATAAATTCACCTAATGAAAGCCTCATATCGGATGAGAGTAGACTACTTGCCAAAGGTAATCTACACCACACCTTACGACCCGATAATTTCGGTGTGACGTCCACCCTCTTTATGACCCGGTCATTTCGAAAGGATTTCCAAAACATATCATATCATATCAAGAGTGTAACTATACCTTACGACTCGTTCATTTCGGTAAGGGTTACCATAAATTGGCACATAGTTTGACGGAAAGGAGTATGGACCCTTGGAAATAGTCCACTCCGACTCCAATCCCTCGGTGCTAAGCCATCATCCCACAAGAATACATATAGATATATACATGATTTTCAAAGATAGGTTTTCTTTCAAATTAATTGAATGAATAGTTGAGCTCAAAAGCCAAATCATAGTTCAAGTCTTTTTATATTTAGGCTAAAAATCCAAACAAGAGTACAAGTCATAAGTTCATGGATTAATGCATAGGAGTAGCTCATTCAAGAAAAGTACAAGATGGTGTAAACACCCAAGATACTCAATGAGCCAAGTAAAGATAAGATGTGATCACATTCTAGTCATATCCCATGTTGTTCAAGATCAAGTCAAGGTGAGACTTAGCCTATAACAAAAGTTTCATCAAAATCAAGTTTCAAGTATGCCTATGCCATGAGTGATGAGAGAAAATGCATGGACAATACAGACTCAATCTTAAATCAACAATACAATATGAAATTCAAGTAAAATCCATAAGTAAATTCTAATTTAAATCGCAATTTAGATTACCCATGCTCAAAACAAGCTTTCAAGGGACAATGCATATTCAAATCTTCATAATTTCAATGCAAGTCATGATAATTGAACTTAAATCACTTTAAAATTATCCAATAAGTACAACCCATACTTCAATTTAATCAAATCAACAATAAATTTGAGGACCCATATTTAAAGTAAGCTAATATTTCATAAAATCAAGTGTAAAAGAGTTTTGGGGTCTTCATGGTTGAAAGAGGACTACGAATCAATCCCACATACCTTGATTAGCCAAGAAAAGTAAGAAGAATTGATAAAGATTAAAGCCTTCCCTTGATTCCCAAGATAAGTCTTCAATAGAGTTTTGAGAGAAGTTCTTAAGGGAGTTTTGAAAATAATTCTAAGTGTTTGAATAAGTTAAGAATAGGATGAAGGTGTATAGGCTAATTCAGATGCTTAGGAGATCTTAGAAAGACTAAAACGACCTTAGAAAAATACCAAAATTACAATTAGACCATTAATGAAATGGATGGAAAAAGTTGCTAGGGGTCATCTCATGACCCATCACACGGACCGTGTGATGGCACACGGGTCATGTACCCGCCCGTGGGGCATCACTTGGAAGAAAAATCATTGACGAAGGTCCGAGATGGTAATTTGATACTTAAAAAATATTTCACTCCCATGACCATACGAAAAGCTACACGGGTCGTGAGTCCTCTCATGGACCATGAACTGGTCCATGGAACCTCACTTGTCTAAAGTCTTGAATGGTTTCTCTCCCACGGAAAGCAACACGGACCATCAAGCTTCACACGGTCCATGAAGCTTCCTTTCTCGTTGACATGGATCCCGGAATGTTAACCTTATACATAGAACCAATCCTTAAGTCGAGGCAATCACGAAAAACCTTAACACTCCTCGTAAAAGGCCAGATGGGAATCTTCACGGTCCTTCTAGTGGTACATGACCCGTAAGGGGTCCCGTGGTGCCAAGCCTTAGTTAAAAATTTCTAGAAAATCCCTACATAGGCAGTCCCACTAAAAAGTCCATAACTTCTTCATCTGAACTCCAAATCAAGTGAAACGAAGTTCGTTGGAAAGATAACTCCAAGATCTTCAATTTGATAGGTTATGATCTACATAGTTCATCTTGTACCAAGATATATGTCCATTTGAAGTTAGTGCTTCCACAAATTTTCATACGAAACCTATCCAAACGAGTTCCTTTGATCAAGAGTTGGCAAGTGAGACCCAAACATTCATAAATCCCTTAAGAAGACTTGGAAACCAGTGAGTTAAGAATATATAAGTTTCTCAAAAGTCCTGTTCATTACAATTATGTACCGTGGATGGAACCACAAGTTGTGGTTCTCACTGTCCTATTCTCCTTTTCAAATCTTTAGAAACGGGTTACCAACCAACAACCACAAAACCCTTATCCACGAGCCACACCTCAACTTACGAGTTGAGGATGGCCTCGTGGAATCCTTTCACACTTAGCAAAATTTCTACTTTTCTAGGCCTCATCTATGAAGTCTAACCACGGGCTGTGTATGGGACTATAGTTCGTCCTATTGGTTATGGTGACCTTCCAAAAACTCCAAATTTCCTTCATGTTTGGAATTAACACCCATGACTCTATCGATATGCCATTTTCTTATCTACGGGCCTTATGTTCCCTTAGTGGACCTCTTTACAATTATAAAAGTCTTAACTTTCTGAGGCTCTCATCCATGAGCCTGGTCTACGGCTCGTGGTTCATACTACAAGCCATAACTTGGCTTCATGAACTGATCCCTAAGCATTTTCAGCCAAACTTTTTCGCACTTTCTAGGTTCCTTACTTGAGGGTCATTACAAAGACAATGGGATTTTACTAACAATCCATGCCTCTATTAATAAAGAGCTTCTGAATCTATCTCAAGGTCTACTCGATTCTAAGTAAACTCTCACCAAAGTAGTCATAATCCTAAATCATTAGATCATATCATGTGGAGAGGTAATATCTACTAACCCTTTTAATTTTTATAAAATCATAATCATATAATAGACCTTTAAATCTTACATTATGTAATGTGAGTGTACATTTTTTAGCATTGCATATTCATGCTTAGGTGAGAAAACTCACAATAATTCATACTTGTCTTGAATAACATCATAAAAGCTCAATTCTTCACCTTCATAATGCATGCATAAAGTACTTGATATGTCATAATCATACTCCATAATGAAACTTATGTTTAAAGAATGGATTCACAAGTAGGCAATCTTAAATCATGTAGTTGTGATGAATTCATACATACTCATGTTAAAAAATGTCAATTGAATCATGATTGAAGAGACTCATAAAGAAATTTATCAAACCCTAGCTGAAATTGAGAACCATTGAATGGAAAGCCTTGTAATCATAAAATCAATGTCAATTCATGCATAATTAGATTAATAATGGTGAGTAAAAGCATAACTAAAGAAACCAAATGGTACATCATTAAAACCTAAATGTATTACATTAAAAAATTCATGAAAAGTGAGGAATTACTTGTAAAACCTTGAAAACATAAATTTAATACTAATTCATTCATAATTCAATTCAAAATAATGTAATAAAGTATAGTTATAAGACTCAATAACAATTGATCAAAACCCCTAATTCATACATCTAAATTTCAATGAAAAAGGAAATTTCTTGGGTTTCATGAATGAAAGGAGCCCATGAATGAAGAGTTACATACCTTGGTACAAATTCTTGAAGAAATATGAAAAATTGAGATCTTAAATGGTGTAGCCTATGCTTCGCGTTTATAGAGAACCTTGGAGAAGAAAAAACTTGAGAGAATTTGGTAGATTTGGTGAAGAATTGGAAATGGGGTGGACTTTGTAGAGTAAAAACAGTTATAGGGGATTTATAGGACTAAAATGATGAAGTTTAGGGGTTAGGAGGGTAGACAATATTCAATTAAAATTAATTGTCCTGGACCACAAGGTCTATCTATGATCCATATTTTCTTCTACAAGCCATAGATGATAAACAAGAGGCGGGGGAGCGTTGAATTGAATTTTTTTTATAATAGACTTCTTCTTGTGATTGTCGACTAAACTGCAAGTCAATTTCACTGGAGGAATATCAAATACTTAATAGAAATAAATAATGATATGGAAAATTTTATACTAGTTTGAAACACCAATGTGGTGCTTACTTCTAGTCCTCTGGGTCACAAAAGATTCCTTTAAAGCTCAGTTGAGAATAGTGAAGTACAAACTATGAAGAACACATAATATTTTCTGATGGTAGATTAGATCTTCAAACACTCTCTATTTTTTAACTAGTGTAAATTATTTTTATTTCTCTCCTCTTTTACTATTGTTCATACTTGGAGTACAATATTTGTAGTGAGTATAAGGACAATACTTCAACTACTTCTTTCAGCGAGCATTCAAACTTTTCTTGAGAGAGGGAGAGATGATATAAGGGATTCTTGAAATCTAGATGTTGGAGCTTTTTCTGGACTCAAGGGGGTTTCTTCTAATCAAGAATTTGCAAGAGTCCTTGATTGTGGATCTTCCTAAAATAGTTTGGATACATCTTCTTGTATGTATTGATATTCTTCCTTGATTCTTGGGCAAGATCTCCAACTGATTGACTCATATTTTCTTGGATATAATTTTTTATTTTCTTCCTTGATTCTTGGGTAGAAGTTCTAATGGAATTCTTTCCTTTTCTAAGGGTACTAGCTTGTGTTTTACGCCTTTTCCTTTTTACGCATCCACACAAATGCAATCATCAAAATTATTAAGTGCTAACAATCTCCCCTTTTTGATGATGATATTTTAGACCATGAGACATATTTTCATATAACTTCACTGTTTAAAGAGTTTGCTCCCCTTGCCTTTGAGCTGCTTACATTGAGTTTACTGCTCTCTCTGTCTTTGTGCTTACTTTAAATATACTTGTCGAAAGTAGCATTTTTCTCCCCCTTGGCAGAATAAAAAAGAAAAGCAAAATATGGATATATAGATACAAATAAGTAACGATAAGTAGATTGTATATGTACAGACAAAATATAGAGTGTGCCTTCAAGACAAAAAGGATAAAGTACAGGGAGAACAATCCCCAATATTACAAGAAAAAAAATAGAAGACTAACTAGATAAACATCCATTAGCGATGACCTAAGAAGTACTTGAGAGTATTGAGCACATTCCTATAGAAGGAATCATAGGAGTGCTCAATATTCTTGTAGAAGGATGTGTTGGAGGTCTAAACAGAGACTGTGAGATCATTGTTGGAAGAGTTTACTCCAGAATTCATTGAGTAAACTTTCTTGATGAGCCTATTCACTGTGCGGACACCTTCCTTCTTCAGGTTCATCAATATCTAAGCGAAGCTTGCCTACCTCAGTGTTGGTATCCTTGCAAAGCTGCAGAATCTTTATAATAGTTTCATGCACACCCTGCAAGTTACAATTTAGAGAAGAGAGAGGACTTGATTTCATCTACTCTTTAATAAGAAAAGCAACTAAGTCAGTGGGAACCCTAGTCAGCTTTGAGGCTTTTGCTTTGACTTTGACAAAGTCTTTCTTATGCCATATTTTGTCAATAAGAGTGTAGACCATGCTTGCAAAGGTTCAAGAATCATAAGTTACAGAGACATCAGTGGCCTGAAATCTAGAAAGATCAACTTGTGATTCTATCAGAATCCTAGAGATGAGCAAACCGTGTGTCAAATTAGTAGAGGAGTTAGAATATTCAGCAGTTTTGAGCATATATTCCTTGATACATACTCCCAAGTTGATACGATACTTCTTTAGTAGACAATAGAGGATGAACATTTCCCTATTAGAGATGCTAGCAAGTGACCCTTTCCTTGGCTCTAGAGTGGTTGCAGTGATATAGGCCAAGATCCTATTCTCGAAATAGAGATATAGAGAACCAAAGTCATATAGGTCTGAAATAACTTCTGTAATGGCGGTCTTTGCTGCTTCAAGAGAAACCTCAAAATTGTTAGGCCAAATTCCATTCATGTAAGGCATATCTCCAGTGAGCTCAAAATGAAACATATCCTTAAATAGGTGTTTGTTAATTATAATGTGAACCCCTAGAATGAGTAATTCTAAATCTTCCCTATCGTTAGACAGATGAAGGTTGGCATAGAACATGCAGACAGGTTCCTCATAACACTCGAGTCTATAAAGCCTCGAAAGCAGGGAGAGTTTTTTAGCCCAAAGAAAAGTATTGACTCAACAGTGAGGGTCTTACAATTGTTCTATATTCACCATATGCTTAGGAACCATAGGGAATTTTTTTGAAGAACTCACATTTATGTTTTTCTTCTTTTCCCCATAAATTTTGCATGTCGTCTGCATAGAAGAACTCAGAGGAGCAAAGATAGGTCCTTTTAGGGTTCTTTATTTTGAGAGAAGGAGGCTTTATTTTGGAGTAAGAGGGATGAATAGAGGACTCAGTCTCAAAGGAATCTAAGGAAAGAAAGTTAATCTGAAGATAGAAACTATTTAAGGGGCTTTCCTGAGTGATCATAGAGCGAGTGTGAGTCCTAGCTCTAGAGAAGAAGAACAGGTAAGGTGTGAGAGAGTGATAAAGATGAAGAAGCTAGGGGGAATTTATGTAAGTAGAGAGATATACTAATGGGAATATGAAGCGAAAAGGCAACGAAAATCGAGGGGGTTTCTGACGAAGAGGCGCAACAAGATCAAGAGGAATAATGAATAATATGTAGATGAGAATTAATGAACGGAAAGGTAAGAAAATATTTAGTACAAAGCATTAATGAGGGATAAAATAAGTGGGCAAAATTAATTTTGAAAAAGTTTAACACTTAGTTTTTCATGAAGGTAGCAAAATCTTTCTTCATGTAAAGGCTTTGTAAAAATATCAGTAAGTTGATTTTCAGAATCAATAAATTTTAATAAAAAATCTCCTTTTTCCATATGATATCTAATAAATTGATGCTTGATGTCAATATGCTTAGCTCTAAAATGATGCAGAATATACATAGAGAGACTGATGACACTAGTATTATCATATAATATAGGAACCTGATTCAAGAATAAATTAAAATTCTCAAGTTGATGCATAATCTATAGTAATTGAGTACCATAACTTCCAATAGCCATGTTGTTGGACTTGATAGTTGAAAGAGCTATAGAAGTTTGTGTTTTACTATGCCAAAAAATTAGTGAGTCTTCAAATAATTGGCAAGATCCACTTGTACTTTTTTTGTCATTTTTTCCCTTACAAAATTCGCATCTGAATAACCAGCTAGTGAGAAATAAGAGGTGTTAGGGTACCATAATCCCATTTTTGATGTTCCAATTAAGTATCGAATGATCCTTTTTATAGCAGTCAGATGGAATTCCTTGGGAGTTGACTGAAACCTTGTGCACTAACACACACTGAACATTATATTGAGTCTACTGGCAGTAAGATAAAGTAGATAGCCACTCATGCCCTAATACATTTTCTCATCCATGTATTTTCCAGTATTATCAATTTCCAAATATGTTGAGAGGCTCATGGGAGTCCCATATGCTTTTCCTTTCTCCATACTAAAACATTTGATTGATTCATTGGAAGATGAAGATGCCCTCTGAAGTTTGTTTGATTTGAAGTCCGCGAAAGAAAGTGAGCTCACCCATAAGACTCATTTCAAATTCTCATTTCATAAGATTTTCAAAGTTCTCATACAAGAAAGAGTTAGCAACCAAAAATAATGTCATCCACATAAATTTGAAAAGTAAGAAGATTTGAATTTAGCTTTTGAATAAACAAAATGGTGTAAATATTCCCCCTTATAAAATTATTTTTGGGAAGAAAATTTCTAAGTCGCTCATACCCTCTTTAAGGGCTTGTTTTAATCCAATAAGTGATTTAGAAAGTTGGAAAACATGATTTGGGAAAGAGTGATTTTCAAAGCTAGGGGTTTGTATGACGAAAATCTTTCTTTTGATAAAGCCATTAAGAAAGCACTTTTAACATCCATTTGAAAAAGTTTGAAATGATAGAATAAAGCATAAGCAAGTAAAATACAAACGGATTCTAACCTTTCCATCGAAGAAAATGTTTCTTCAGAATATATATCTTCTTGTTAGGAATAGCCTTGAGCTATTAGTCTAGATTTATTTATGACGACTTTCCCTTTTTCATCCGTCTTGTTTTGAAATACCCATTTTGTTCCTATAATAGAATAATTTTTTGATTTCTCAACTAGTTTCCTTACCAAATTTCATTTGAATTGGTCAAGTTCCTCTTTTATAGAATTTACCCATGACACATCATTAAGAGCTTCATCAATCCGCTTCGGCTCCAATTGAGATACCAGTGCTACTAAGGCTTGTTTCTTCAGAGATGCTCTAGTTTGCATTTTGTTCGAGGGATCTCAATGATGAATTCATTGGATAAATTGCATTGTTTATCCATTCTCTGGGTATAATAACTTTTTTCTGAAGGGTAGTCGACTCACTGGCATTATCTATAGACTCTTCAGGTTGAGTTACATTAGGGGGAATATGTAGGGAGGAACTTTGAGAAGAGGTTTCATAATCAGGTATCTGCATTCTTGGGTTAGTGTCATAAAAAATAACATGAAAAAATTCTTATACACTAAAAGTGTGTTTACTACAAACTCTGTATGCACAACTAGAAGGAGAGTACCTAAGAAATATACCTTTGTCACTTCTAGGATCAAACTTACCGAGATTGTTCTTACTGTTATTGTGGATATAGCATTTGCATCCGAAGATATGAAAGTAGCTAATATTAGGATTCTTACCCTTTCAAAGTTCATATGGAGTTCTCCTCAAGATCGGTCTGATCATACACATGTTTAGTACATGGCAGGTTGTACTTACTGCTTTTCCCAAAAGTGATTTGGAAGACTTGGATCAAGAAGTATAGTTCGTGCAGTGTCTTGAAGAGATCAATTTTTTCTTTCCACTAATCCATTTTATTGAGGATATCACAGATATGAGAAGTTTTGAGTTACCCCATTATTGTTGCAAAAATCCATAAAGAGCTTATTCTCAAATTCTCCTGCATGATCACTATGAATCGTGGTGATGAAATAACCTACTTCTTTTTTGATTTTTTTATAGCAAACTTCAAAATTTGTGAAAGCTTCATACTTATGAGATAAGAAAATTACCCAAGTAAAATAAGAATGATCATCAACAATAACAAAGATATATCTTTTACCACCAATACTTGCTGTTTTTGTGCATCTGAACATGTCTATGTGCCGTAGTTGTAGAGGATTAGTAGTCCTCCTCGAGTCATGAACTTTGAAGGGGTGATCCTTTTCAAACTTCATAGGGGTGATCCTTTTCAAACTTCAATTTTGGAAGACCGATGACTAAGTCTAGTCTAGAAAGTTTTTCCATTTCGTGCATGCTTATGTGGCCAACTTTTTTGTGCCACACCCAAGGGACATTTCCGATAGAGCAGTTAAGTATATGAGAGTGGGTAAGTCCATATCATTCAGCGCATAAATATTTTCAACTTGTTCTCCAATGATTGTAATATTTTTTGACTAATTTTGGATGGTGCACTTGAAAGCATTAAAGTGCACGTCGAAGCCTATGTCACATTGTTAACTGATACTTAGAAGATTATACTTCAGTCTATCTACCAGATATACTTCCATATGTTTTCAAGATGGACTTATGGTAATTATCCCAACACCAGTAACTTCTCCGTTAGTGTTGTCACCAAATCTTGCATAACGTCCATCAAATTTCTTTACACAATTGAAATTTTCTTTCTTCTCGGCCATATGTCTAGAGCATCCACTGTCAATTACCCATATCCTTTTTCTATAGGATTGTCTTATGGGTACCTACAACATAATAAATCCAGTTTCTTTTAGGTATCCAATTACTTTCAGATCCTTGAAGGTTAGTGATTGAGACTTTTAGTCTCCAGACCCATTGACAATTTTAGAATCTTATAGTTGATAGATTTGTGACCGATTTTACTATAAGAAAAATAGATAGGTTTAAAAATGTTTCTTTATTTAATTCAAAAAGCCTTGGTGATGAAATTCGAAAGGAGTTGTTAGATCTATTTGAGCTATGACTTGGTGATTTTTTGATGTTGTTTAATTACATTTTAACATCATCAAGCTCTTCTGGAAGTAAGTTGACTTCTATTTAACTTACTTGTAGAAGAACTTCCCAATCCTTTTTTTCTCTAGAGATTTTGTTGTATTCATGAATAACTTTTTCAATTTATCATCAATCATATCTATAGCATTTTGAAGATCTAAACAATTAGTACAGTTGGGAGTTCTTACCTAATTGGTTTCTCTAATTTTTGTAAAGCAGATATTTGTAGTCTTAGCAGGTTCTTCCGTTGATCCCTTTTCGTTGCTCCAAGCGCCCAGTGACTTTGAGTTTCTATTTCTTCGAAAGATTGTTTTCTTCAGTTCTGGATAGTTTTGACGAATGTATCCAGGCTTTGCACAGTAGTAACATATGTCGGCATTTTCATTACTGGTTTTGGATTCCTGTTGTGGGTGTTGTCTCTTTTGTTTGAGCATTTGCCTGACTCCACGAGTTATGAGGCCCATGCCTTCACTTTTTGACTCATCCAACTCTTCTTCTTCATCAAGAATCTCAACGTTAAATGCGACTAAAATTTTCTTTTTTTCCTTAGTGTATCTATTTATATGGTTTTGTTCATAGGCTATTAGGTTTCCATAGAGTTTATCGTATGTCATGTTTTGCAGATCTCCATCATCCAGTATTATTTCTTTTGTCTCCCATACATTAAGGAGGCTTCAGATGAGTTTTCTGACTTGCAAGGCATTGGAATAGATCATTCAGAGTGACTTCAGTTCACTCACGATTTTGCTAAACTATGTGAACATGGTTTCAATATTTTCATCATCCGTCATCTTGAATAGTTTGTGTTTGTTTACCAGGGCATTGATTCAAGCTTCCTTGACTTTACTTGTTCCCTCATAGGTAACTTACAGTTTGTCTCACATTTCTTTGGTTGTTTCATAGGTTTAGATTTTTTCATATTCTATTCCGTTGATAGCATAGTAAAGTAGGTTGATAGCTCTGTCATTTGTCTACATTACATTCTACTATTCCTTAGTGATTTTGAATCATTCCAAATTAATAGTTTTTTCGTAAGAGTCTTTACCATAGGTGCTAGGTATGAGCTTGGGTCCCTTTTTGATAACTACCATGCCTGGAAGTTAATGGATTGAATAAAGATCTTGAACATTTCCTTCTGGTGAGAGTAGTGTTGACCATTGAAGTAAGGAGGACGATTTGATGAGTGATAATCCTAAAGAATAGCATTGGAAATTTGATAGTTTGCCATCTGATCTTTGCTCACGTACAGTTAGGAACTTCTTGGTAAGACTTACTCTAATACCCTTTGATAAACAAGAGAGGGTGAATTGAATTTTTTTGATAATTGACTTCTTCTTGTGGTAGTCGACTAAATTGCAAGTCAGTTTGGCAGAACAAATAGCAAACACTTAATAAATATAAATAATAAGATGGAGAATTTTATACTAGTTCAAAACACCAATGTGGTTCCTACTTTCAGTCCCATTGGGTTACAAGGAATTCCTTTAAAGCTCAATTGAGAATAGTGAAGTACAAACTATGAAGAACACTTAATCTTTTCTTATGCGTAGATCATATCTTCAAACACTCTCTATTTTTTAACTAGTCTAGAATATTTTTCTCTCTTATCTTCTACTATTGTTCACACTTGGAGTACAATGTTTATAGTGAGTAGAAGGACAATACTTCAACTAGTTCTTTCAGTGACCATTTGTACTTTTCTTGAGAGAGGGAGAGATGATTTAAGGAATTCTTGATCTAGATGTTGGAGCTTATTCTGGACGCAAGATGGGTTTTTCTAATCAAGGATTTGTAATATTCCTTGATTGGGAATCTTCCCAAAACTGTTTGGATATATCTCTTTGTATGTCTTGATATTATTTCTTGATTTTTGGGTAGGATCTCTAACTTGTTTATTGATATTCTTCTTGGATAGGATTCCTTATTTTCTTCCTTGATTCTTGGGAGCACCAATAGATCTTTTTTCCTTTGCTATCAATATCTAGCTTGTGCTATCCACCTTTTCATTTTTGAATAGCCCTACAAATGCAATCATCAAAATTATTAGGGGCTAACAATAGATGTCTATCTGTGGAAAGCAAGCCTGAAATTCAAGTCTCTGATTTTTTTGTACAAATTAGATTCTATAGTCTATAATCCAATGTACGGCCTATATAAAGCCCCTAGTAGAAGTCAGGTTCACTTCCAATGTCTCAGAATCCTTTTTTATGAAACCCCAAATCATGATCTATATAACACTTTATGACCTATACATGGGCCAGTAAACCAAAGTTTTCTAGTGCATAAGGTATTACTTTCACGAACACAACCTACATCTCCTAATAATTTCTATGACTATTAAAAAAGGTCTATCCTATCAAGTCCAATTTTCTTATTCTCTGAAACCATTCTATAGGCTCGATAAATGAGTCATACTTCAAACTATAGGACATAGTCCTTCTTCATGGTTTTGAAGTTTCAAGGAAACAATCCCCCATATGTTCCATGAGCATGTTCCATGACCTATGGAATAGTCTACGAGCCATAAAAGTGGCATATGGTACCTGCACCAATGATAAATCCTGATCTTTCCTTTTTTTTATTCCAATTTTCCAACTTTCACAGTATTAAACTGTCACGACCCGAGAGTAGGGCCTAGATGTGACATGGCGAAGGAGAACCCGAAAGTCCTCGATCAAGCCATTATAGAATTATCACACACATCATAGGTTCAAAAGCGTGTATATTAAATAAATAGCACGTAAGTCTAGGGAATTCTGGGGCTTTGGACTCAAGCTATGGGGATGTTGCCAGGAATGGAAGAAGCATGAATCACATAGCACATAGCAATTACGTTCTAAGGGGTGGGTAAGTATGACTCAAGCTATGGGGGCAAGCAGTGTTAAGGACTTTCCACATAAGTACATTCCCAATCCAATCATACCATAATATCATAAGCGGAAACGGAAACATAACATAAGATATCATCACTTAACATAGATAGCCATACCATTACAAGTATCACATAACATAACATTCAAAGAATCCATTTGTCCAACAATGCCTCTACATAAGATAAGACGAGGCCTCGACATAATCCGGGCACACCCTCAAGTCAAAAGTAAAAGAACATAAAGTAAAGACAAGGTAGATGAAAGTAGGTGTTGCCCTTGGAGTATAGGGCTCACCATAAGCAAACTTCAAAATCTCAATTAGCCGTCTAGCGGAGGATAAAAGTCACCTTCGGTCCCTACATGGTTGGAACATGTAGACAAAGAGTATGGGTTAGCACATAATAATTCACAAAGTATGGGGGCATGCAATGCATATGAATATGAGCCTATGACCAAGCTAAATGATGAGGGCACATACATAGAAGAAGAATATAGGAGAAAGATAGCATACCAATATGCCATGAAGTTCATGATGCATGAAATGCCATAATGCTTATAGTATAGGGGATGTGACCATAACCTACATCCAAAATCATGTGAGCTACAATATGAACTTGCCCGATCAGGCCTCTCATCGGATCGGAGAAGATTACTTGCCTAAGGTAATCTACACCACACCTTACGACCTGGTCATATCGGTGTGATGGTCACCTTCCTTACGACCCGATCATTTTGGAAGGATTTCCATAACATATCATGTCATATCATATCATAGCATAGCATACCTTACGGGCCTCTCATTTTTATATCATAACCTATGTTGGCACATAGTTTCGAGAAAGGAGTGGGATCCTTGGGGATAGCCCACTTACTACTCCAATCCTTCTCGATACTAAGTTGTCATCCCACAAGAATACGTATACATATACATGCTTTCAAAATAGAACGGAAACACTTGACATCATAATCATGCATACTTAGGCTTAGAGGCCAAATCACTTGCTTTACTTTTATGCATACTTGATCAAAAGTCAAACACATTTCATAATAATGCTTCATTGGGCTAAAAATCCAAATACACTTTCATGTCAAACTGCATGCAAAGGAGTAGCTCCATACTTGTCATATCATATCATATCATATTGGTGTAAACACCCATGGTTGTTCAAAGAGTCATATGATAGATATTATGTGATCACATTCTTGTCATTACCCATACTTGTTCAAAATCATAGTCATAACATATTTGGGACTTAGTCCACAGCATAACTTTCTTGAAATCCATGTTCATGCATGCAAATACCATGATTGATGATGAGAAAAGCATGGGTACTTGTATTCATAATTTAAATCCAAATCAAGAAGAACCCATAAGAAATTCATAATTAAATCAACAATTAACCTTCAATTTAACATTTACCCATGCATAAATTAAATAGTAAGGGGACATGCATACTTGTATCATCTTGAATCAAAGTAATTCATCAAATAGGGGCTTAATTCATCTTAAAATTATTAAATAAGAACAGTCCATACTTCAATTGCATTAAATCATTCTTAATTCAAAAGACCCATTTCAAGAAAATCATAATTTATCAAAAATTTAGAAAAGAATTTTGTGTCTTCATAGTTGAAAGAGAAACCATGAATCAAACCCACATACCTTGAATTTAACAAGAAGATTTTAATGAAGACTTGAATTTCCCCAATTTCAAGCTTGGTCTTCAATGGTGGATGAGAGAAAATTGAGAGAATTTGGGAGATGAATTGAGAGCTTGAATGGATGAAAAGGGGATTAGGGTTCAATTTAGGGGTTTTAGGAGACTTTAGAAAGGCTAAAATGTCCTTAGGACTAATTAAAATTACCAATTAGCCATTAATGAAATGGAGCAATTAATTGAAACAATCACTGACGGAAGCATCCACACGGTCCGTGTAGTGGTTCACGAACCGTGAACCCCACTATGTGACATCACTTGGTTCATGCCTTGGCTTGAAATCTTTGACAACTTTATGGATCACTTCATGACAGGACTCACGGTCCATAAAGCTTCACTCGGACCGTAAACTGGTTCGTAGAGCCTTACGTAGTCTGGCATCCTTTCCCTAGGGTCTCATGAGTCTCTGGACCACTCCACGGGGGCCTTCACGGACCGTAAGACGTCACACGGACCATAAAGTGGTCCGTGGAGCCTTACTTTGTCCCAGCCTTGGTCCCTCACCTAGCCCCACTTTCTAGATCAACCCACGGATGCCCCTCATGGGTCTTGAGCCTTCCCACGGCTCGTGGCCCCTCTCCTGTAGCCCTGCCTTAGCCACTTTAGACCTCTCTTTTCAGAACACTTTAGTCCACGGGCAGTCTCACTGTAATGTCCATAACTTCCACATCCAAACTTTGAATTGAGCAAAACCAATTGCGTTGCGAAGATAACTTGAAGAAATTCATTTTGATAGGTCATTGTCCACACAATTCACCTCATTCCAAGAGATATAGCTATTCAAAGTCAGTTCTTCTACACGGTTTCATACAAAACTCTCCCAACACGATCTCTTTGAATACGACCACTTAAATAGAACCTATGGTCATCACTACACAGCCATAACAAGTTCAAAATGGACCTCGATCCACTAGTACAAAGTTTGAAAAATTTTGGGTCATTATATAAACTACATTATAACACAATGTAGGAAAATGAAGTATGCGTTAGTACCTAAAATATACTAAGTATATATGTGAACAATGCAATGCATGACATAGTCTGATAGAGATTCAATGATCAAGATAAACTATGCAATCATTTGAAAATATTATTTAAAATTATGCACAATGACTTGTACCATGATATCTTTAAGGAGATGCATCGCTCACTTTTTTTCCTACGCCCAGGGAGAATGGTTACATGGTCAATGCAAAGCTTATAAGGCAAAAGGCATAATCAAATAATAACATACTAAAGTCCATAAGTCATAGTGAGGGAATCATAAGCCTTTGTGAGAGATACCGTTAACCGATATAAACCATGTGCGCTATATTTTGAGGTCCGGTTTTTATCTCACCCACCAAAAATAGAGGGTCCATACTTTCCAAGGTAAGAATAATACATTTTCCAGATGGATCCACTAAGCTACTCAATGAATCAAGCCTTACTAACAAACTCTTTATAAGGAATCAAGCTTCTACAAATGGGTGATCCTTTTTCTGATGGTGGCACGTGGTTATGGGAATGGTCTCATATCTCTACTAAAAAGAGCTTCCACATCTATCCCAAGGTCCACTTGGTTCTAAATAGTCTCTAAATAGAATAGTCATAATCTTAAATCATACCAAGTCATGTGGAGAGACAAAATCTACTAATCCATCCAAATTTCTTAAAATCATACTCATAGAATAGCTTCTTAAATCTTGATTTATGTGATGTGAGTGTAGGCCTATAAAACCCTTCTTATGATAAAATGTCCCACATAGGCAAAATACAAGATAGATACTAGATATATAGCAGGTCTTACCTACTAGTGAGACGTTTTAAAGTCATGCTGGCCTAGGCCCAAAAATGGACAATATAACTAGTGTGTTTGACCATTAAAAGGCCTTTCATTATTACAATTGATGCTTGGCTGAGAAAACTCACAATCATTCATACTTGTCTTGAATAACATTATAAAAGATTAATTCATACTTTTTATGAAACTTTCTTGAAAGTCTTATCAATTCATGATCATAGTTTATAGTAGAAACTAGGGTAAAAATATGGGTTCAAAAATAATCAACTTGGAATTATGTAATTTGATAAAATCATGAATAATTCATGAAGAATAATATCAATTGAATCATAATTGAATGATCCCATCATCTCATGACCCAAAATAGACCCTAGGAGTGACACGACGGTTAGGATTCCTGAGGAAACCCCAACCAAACCTTTTAGAAAATCATAACAATTCTTAAGGAATATAAAGCACACATTACATTCTAATAGGAGATACAAAATAGGCTTCATCGTACTTCAAAGGAAGGAAACAACCTCAGTAAGAAATGCAAGGACAACATAGACTCTATACGAAATTCAACATGTCTCTAAATGGAAATTTCACAAGGGTTATGGACATGTTCCTAATTCACCCTTAATAGTAGCAAAATGATATAGTCCCAAGTATCAATAAAATCTAAACAACATAGAGTAGAGTAGCATTTGGCTCGCCCTTAAATCATAATGACTCACCAAATATCATCAAAGTGAACTCCAAAATCTAGCCACAAGTCTGAAGAGTGGAATAAGAACCCCCTCCTACATTATAAGACAGTGTAGGTAAGAGTATGCATTCGTACATTTGAATGTACTAAGTATATAGGAAATGCAATGAAATGGAAACCATGTTCTGCAATGACCAATTTAAATAGCATGATAATGAGACATTTAAAAACATAAGTAGACATGAAAAAAGGTCAAAACACAAGTAAACCATAAGATTTTTCATATAAATCAAGTGCTAAAATAATAGTCAAGTGAAGCATCATAAAGATTCTCACATATGTGGGATATAACCACAACTGAAAATAAGACAATATGAGCTATAATATGAAATCCCAATGCCTACCTGTATATCGAAGAAAAGGGAGTTTACTTGCCAACATAGAACTCTTCCCTCTAAGCGAGTGTCATAAATCATAGGCTATATGTGGATCCACTAACTAGGTAATAATAGTAAAAATCCTATAGTGGAAACATAGTTATGGTATTAGAGATTGCTACTAAGGACTCCTTAGGTTAAGTCCCCATCTCAAAGTCTTTTTGCTGCTTAGTCAAAATCCTACAGAATACTTGTTATAAAAATTATATTATCATGAATTTATAGGCTTATCATAAGTCATAATTCATATTTTTATAAGCTTGGCATGTAGGAAAGACAATACAAATCAACAATCCAATTCATAGAATTTTATTCATAGAGTAGCACATATTCATTTGATTAATGTGATGTGGATGTCAACCTTTCATCATTAAAAATCTTATCTCATAATAGGGTCTTAGGTCACCCTTTTCATAAACTTGCTTAAAGACTTATAAATTCAACATCATGGCTTAGATTAAAATTTAGGCAAACTATAGGTTCTCATGGAATAGACTTAAAAGACATATAATTGGATTGAAAATATGCATAATCGTACAATTGGAATGAATTCATGCTTAATTGAGAAGAATGATAACAATTTCAACCAAATTAAAAGAACCCACTTTTGATTTTGATGATCCCAACATGAAATGGGAGAGGAATTATAAGTAAAACCTTAATACAACCCAATTTATACTAAAACATACATAATTCAAGCAAAATAATATCAATTAAAGTAGAATTGGAAATATCCATCATCCATGGCATGAGTCAATTTCATGTAATAATCATTGATTTGTATCAAAATAGATTAATAATCACAATTTAAGTCAAAATTCATACAATCGAGTAGAAACTAACATGACCCATGAAATTATATTTTTGAAATTGGATTAAAAAAAATTGAGGATTTGTTTGAGCTATATGGGTGAAAGGAAGCCAATGATGAATACCCACATTTCTTAGTGTAGAATCTAAAACAAAATTAAAGAAATCTTGAAATTTGGCGAAGAACTTGACAAATTTTTTCTAGTCTTCAATGGGGAATCAAGTCCCTTATTGTAGAGATTGTTTTTTGTATTTGATGATTTGTAGAAGAATGAAGAAAATTGGGTGAAATTGAATATTTATAAGCTTAGAAAATTAGTCCAAAATATCATAGTTTAATATTATGTAGGTGGTAAAAGGTCTATAGTACCCTTAATTAAAAAAAGAAAATGAAAGGAAAGTATTACCTAGGTTCGCGACATGAACTGAGTTCATGACTATACAGTTTTGAGTGAAATTCATTGTTGGCCAAAGGAAAAATTTGACGTATCTTGGAGCAGGTCCGCGATGCGATCTTGTCGTGGATTCTACTTGACCAAAAAAATTCATCAAGGTCATTTTTGTAATATTTTACCTTTTTTTTGCATATTCTAACCTTCAAATGCCTGATATAGAAACATTTGTTTTCAAATGAGATAAGAGTTAGATTGAGTTGAGTAAAGTCTATAGCTAATAATCCAGCATGAATGCAACAATGGAATTTAAATACCATTCAAAATTTGTGTTCATGAGTATGCATGCATGCAATATGACATAGAGAAGTTGAAACGTAGAAGCTTGAGGAATTTGAGTATAAATAGCTAAATACATTAGGAGGGTGCATCGACCCCCAGTTTAGGATCCTCAAGTGCAAAAACGTTATGTAAAAAATGACCTGAAGTTTGGTTCTATTAGAAGTAACTATGGCCCATAAGTGCACATATGATCCGTATGTTGGGTCCATAAATATGAACTTCAGGAATGTGAAAAAGTTTCTAAGTGTAGGGTAGCCCACAAGACAAATGATATCCCATAGGATACCTTACGATCTGTAGAGTGGTTCATGAGTGGGACCCCAGATATGAAGGAAATTTGGAGTTTGCTAAAAGGTGACATGCGGGTTATTAGACGACCGGTGGAGTAGGATATGACCTGTAATAGGTGTCATAGTTTTGAGTCCAATAAAGTCCATTTTTAGGAATTTCAGATGTGATATCAGACAAAGGGACTTACGGTCCATAGATCAACTTATAATCCATAATCAAGATTTCGTAGGTTGAATTTGATAGTTTTAATGAGGGACAATTTTATCATTTTTGTCCTTTCTATTAAAAAACTATGTTGTTTTGGGGATAAGAAAGGACCCTATATCATCCTTTAAACCCTAATTCCCTCATTCAATCTTCCATTCCTCACACTCTAAATTTCTAAGGCAAGAAAAGATCTCAAGAACAAGGCTAGGATTTCCAAAATTTCTTCCTCAATCCTACAAGTTTGTTTCTTTCAAGTTGTTCCAAGGTATGTCAGTTTATTTATGGGTATCCTTCTACCCATATCTAAGCCTTTTACCTATTCTTTAAGTTCCTTTAAGATATTATATATGTTTATGTTAATCTCATGATGTTTTAAGTCACTAAATAATATTCATGGTATCCTATGATTATTTTACTAAGTATATATGTATTTTTTGATCTATTGATGATGAACCCATGATGGGTCTTGATGATGATAAAGTGTGGGCATTTTCGTTGGCCTTCAAAAGAGAAATTTCCTCATGTCTTATGTGATTTATGATTGTTCCATTATAAAAGCTAAGCCCACTTAGTTTTTAAGTAAAGTCAGGCATGACTTAAGATGATGATTAGGGCATTAAAGATGAGTTTTAAAGTTAAGTTTATTAAATATATAAGTATGTTGACAATTTCCCTAAAGATGTTTAAGGAAGGACCCCAAGATGAAAGGACAATACTCATTTGGCGGTTCCTAAGTTCAAGCTACTTTTAAAGATTCTAAGGGATGACTTAGCACCGAATGTGATATTGAGGTGAAGTGAGGTTCGGTAAGGGAACCTTAAAAGCAATTCTTTGTCACATTAACTATATGCCACCATAGGAGCCCTTGTATGCTAGGCTAGTGGATCCACCTAGGCCACTTATGTTATTATAATGCATGCTAAGTTGACGGAGTTCCACCCGACAAGTTGTCTCCCCGTGCTAACATAGGAGGTTATGTTTGTTTCCTTGTAGTAGCTTACATAGTCTTAAATGTCGGTTAAGGTCCATTCCCACAAGTATATGACTCTACGATGTGATTTCATTACTTATGATTTTCTCATGCATTTATTCTTATTCATTTTGAGTCATGTCCTTATTTCATGCATGAGTTTACATGTCCCTATTGAGGATTTTACATTATATGTTGCTTTATTATGGATTATTTTCTATTTGATGGAAACTGACTATACCGGTTTCGTCTGACTATGTAATAGTTGGTATGCCTATGGAAAAAATGAATGTTAGTTATTTTCACTACTTTTTAATATTGCTTCATTGCTAAAAATGGCCCATAGCCCCTTTCCCTTAATTTTCTATAAAAACTTTTATTTTATGCCTATGAATGCTTAAGAAGCTTGAGATGGCTTGGGTGAGGTGCCTTTGGGTATCTCATCGCCAGGTGATGACTAGGCCCCTGGTCGGGTTGTTACAAACTTGATATTAGAGCATGAACTTTTAAAATATTCCTTGGATATGCATGCATACCCGTAGCATAAAGTCTCATTTAGGGTTGTGAAGCGCACCACTATCTTGAGTTAGAGGCTATGAGTCGGTTTAGGAAAATTTCCCATCTTTATATTAATGTCGTTCCTCATAGTTGAATAAGGTTTTCTGCTAACTAATGATGACCTTTTTCTTGTTACCAAATCATGTCACCACAAAGTGCTCCCCATCAACGAGGCACTCTGGAAAAATAAGTCCTTCCACTCCAATAAGACGATGGAGTGTCTCATGTGGAGTTTTGAACCGCCTTTACCTTATTGGCCCAAGAAATGGTGAACCAATCCAACAAGAAGGTAGTCGTCTCTCCTCAAATGCCCACTCTGACTATAAGAGTGTGTGACTTCATGCGGATGAACCCGCTAAAATTACATGGGTCAAAGATAGATGAAGATCCTATTGATTTTATCGAGGAGGCTTATCGAGTTGTGACAGTAATGGGAATTTTGTGAGAAGAAAAAGTTGAGTTGGTGGCCTACCAACTCAAAGGAGCGGCTAAGATTTAGTTCGAGCAATGGGCAGATAAGATAGACCAAGAAGTAGGTCCTATCGGTTGGGAGGAATTCAAATGAACTTTCTCGAACTGGTTTTTCCCCATTGAGCTAAGGAAGGAATCGGTCAAATAGTGTATCAACTTGGAGCAAGAGAAAATGAGCTTAATGGAGTATGCCCTCAAATTTACAAAGTTATCAAAGTATGCTCCCTTTATGGTCGCAGGTATGAGGGCTCGAATAAGCAACTTTATTTCTGGTGTCTCCAAATTGGTCTCTAAGGAATGCAAGATAGCCATATTAGTCAAGGAGATAGACATCTCCCACCTAATGACATATGCTTAACAAATTGAAGAGAAGAAGCTTTAGGAGAGGGTAAGAGAGTCCAAGAGGGCTCGTGTTACTAGGAACTATTCTCACCAAAAGGGTGGTTCCCACAAGTTTCAAGGTGTCCAAAAGAAAAGTGGTCAAGGATCCTCCAAACTCATCCTTGGATGGCCAAGGATATAGAAGTTAGTACAAAGCTCCAAAGTTCAAATTGCCCCAAGTGTAGAAGACCCCACAAGGGGGGATGCTTAGTCGAGTCTAACGTTTGATTCACTTCTGGGAAGCCTAACCACTATGCCAAGGATTTCAAGAGTAGAGGCACATAGCCCCAAGGTCAAAAGGGTCAAGCTCAAAGTGCCCAAAGGACCAATCAGTTCTATGCATTGCATGGTCACTAAGAGTTCGAGGAAGATCCTTAAGTGGTCACCGGTATGCCATAGGTTTTTGATTGTTATGCATATGCACTTTTAGAATCGGGAGCAAATTTATCTTTTGTAACCCAATTCCTTGCTAATAAGTTCTTTGTGTGACCCGAAGTCCTCCATGAACCCTATGAGGTTAGTAACCTTATAGGAGAGTCCATCATAGCCAGAAGCGTTTATAAACATTATCTTGTCTCTAACTTGCACAAAGTAATTCCATGTGATTTAGTGGAGCTTTCAATGGTGGATTTCGATGAGATTCTCAGGATGGATTGGTTGTATGCTTCCTATGCTTCCATCGATTGTATAACCCATAGGTTCAAGTTCCAATTCCCTAATGAGCCAATTCTTAAATGGAAGGGTAGTAACTCTTCATGTAGGGGTCAATTCATTTCCTTCCTAAAATACCGAAAAATGATTTCTAAGGGGTGTATTTACCACCTGGTTAGGGTCAAAGATGTCTCTTCCAAAGTCCCTTCTCTTGAGTATGTCCCCATGGTAAATGAGTTCACTTATGTCTTTTCGGATGAGTTACCAGCTATACCTCCTGAAAGGGAAATAGACTTTGTCATAGGTCTCCTACTCGATACTCAGTCCATCTCAATCTCTCCATATAGAATGGCTCCTACAGATTTGAAGGAGTTGAAAGAGAAGTTGAATGATTTATTAGAGAAGGGTTTTATTGGGCCTAGTCAATGTTCATGGGGTACTTCGGTGTCATTTGTGAGAAAGAAGGATGGGTCCGCATCTTTCTTGGTTGATGAGGTTAAGCCTAAGCAAGACTATGATCCAGCCTTGGTTAATTTGAAAATCTTAATGAAAGATGGAAAAATAGAAGTTTTCTCGCAAGGAGGAGATGGTGCACTCTAGTATCAAGAGAGGTTATGTGTTCCCAATGATGGTGAGTTGAAAAACTTTATCATGCAAGAAGCCTATAACTCCTCTTATTCCATCCACCCCGGTACTACAAAGATGTATAGAGACTTGAGGGAGATTTATTAGTGGAATGGGATGAAGAAGGATATTGCCAAATTCATGTCCAAACGTGCCAATTGCCAATAGGTCAAGGTTGAACATCAAAGGCTAAATATCCTAACTCGAGATATTGTTATTCCTACTTGGAATTAGGAAGAGATCAACATGGACTTTGTAGTTGGGTTACTCAAAACCTAAAAGCATTTTGGCTCCATATGGGTGATAATAGACCGTATGACAAAGTGTGTTCATTTCTTACCGATCAAGACTACATCCAGTGCCAAAGATTATGCCCGATTGTATATTCAAGAGTTAGTGAGGTTGCATGGAATTCCATTGTCCATCATATCCGATCATATAGTTTAATTCACTTCTAACTTTTGGAGGTCCTTTCAAAGGAGACTTTGTACTAGGGTGAAGTTGATTACTTTTTTTCATCCCCAAACTGATGGGCAAGACAAAAGTACTATTCATACATTTGAAGATATGTTGAGGTCTTGAGTTTTAGAGTTAAAGGGAATTTGAACGAGCATTTGCCACTTATCAAGTTTGCCTACAACAATAGCTTCCATGCAAGTATTGGGATGGCACCTTTCTAGGTATTATATGATAGACGATATAGATCTCCCATCTAGTGGTTTGAAGTCAGTGAGGTGGCATTAATAGGATTGGATATAGAGTTGAATGCTATAGATAAAATCAAAAATGTAAGGGAGAAATTGCAAATGGCCCAATGTTGCCAACTATCATATTCTAATGTGATGAGAGGGGAACTTGAGTTTCAAGTTGGGGATTAGGTCTACTTGAAGGTACCTATGATGCAAGGTGTGATTCGGTTTGGCAAAAAAGACAAACTGAACCCAAGGTATGTAGGGACCTACAAGGTGTTGAGAAGAGTGGGAAACGTGACCTATGAGTTGGATCTATCCAATGAGATGCATTTGATTCATCCAGTTTTCTATGTGTCAATGTTGAGGAAATTCATAGGTGATACAAGCTCCATACTTTCTTTGCATGATGTGAACATTGCAGAGGATTTGAGTAATGAAGAAATATTAGTTGAGATCCTAGACCGATGAGTGAAAAAGCTAAGGAACAAGGATGTTGCATCCATTAAAGTGATTTAGATGAATAAACAAGTTGAGGGTGCTACATGGGAAGCATAAGCAAATATGACAAAGTATTACCCATATCTATTCCACTCTACTCAAGCCTAAGGTACTAAGAAATTCTTTCTAAAACCTTTAAATCCACATATTTTAGTTCTTCATGATGTATGCATTTAATTTGATGTTTATGGACTGTTTTGAGACATGCTTTAAGTCTGAAATCTTAAAATTCTGAGAAAAGATGCTTAACTTGCATTTTCTTATGCATACTGGGTTGTTAGCTGCTAGTTTACTCCTTAGAGCCTACCTTTAAGTAAATTCAAGGATGAATATTCCCAAGGGGGAGATATTTTAACGACCCTCGGTTTAGGATTCTTGAGTACAGAAACGTTGTGACGAAAATGACCTGAAGTCTGGTTCTATGAGGAGCACCTACGACCCATAAGTGCACATACGGTCCATATGTTGGGGTCCGTAAATATGAAATTCAGGAAAGGGAAAAAGTTTTGAAATGTGGGGCAACCTACAAACCAAGTGATGTCCCATAGGATACCTTATGGTTCGTAGAGTGTTTCATGAGTGGGACCCCAAATATGAAGGAAATTTAGAGTTTGTTGGAAGGTGAAATACAAGTTATCAGACGACCCATGGAGTAGTATACAGCCCATAACAGGTGTTCGTTGTTTTGGTTCCAGCAAAATTAGTTTTTAGGAATTTCAGATGTGATATCAGACGAAGGGATTTACATTCCGTAGATCGACTTATGACCTGTAATTGGGTTTTATAGGTCAGATCTGAGAGTTTTAATGAGGGACAATTTTGCTATTTCTGTCCTTTCTATTCAGAAACTATGTCCTTTTGGGGACAGGAAAAGGACCCTATATCAGCCTTTAAGCCCTAATTCCCTAATTCAATCTCCCATTCTTCACTCTTTAAATTTCTAAGGCAAGAAAAGCTCTCAAGAACAAGGCTAGGGTTTCCAAGATTTCTTCCTCAATCCTACAAGTTTGTTTATCTCCGGTTCTTCAAGGTATGTGAGCTCATTTATGGGTATCCTTCCACCCATAAAGTTCCTTTTTAAGTATTTTATCTTTTCTTTAAGTTCATTTAATATTTTATGCATGTTTATTTTAATTTTATGATGTTTTAAGTTATGAAATTATATTCATGGTATCCTATAATTATTTTTCTAAGTATATATGCATGTTTTGAACTATTGATGATGACCCTATGATGGGTCTTGATGATGATAAAGTGTGGGCATTTTTGTTGGTCTTCAAAAGAGAATTTTTCTCATGTCTTATGTGATTTATGATTGTTCCATTATAAAAGCTAAGCCCACCTAATTTTGAAGTAAAGCTATGCATGATTTAACATGATGATTAGGGCACTAAAGATCAGTTTTAAAGTTAAGTTTGTAAAATATATAAGCATGTTGACAGTTGCTCTAAAAATGTTTAAGGAAGGTTCCCAAGATAAAAGGACAATACTCACTTGACGGTTCCTAAGTTCAAGCTACTCTTATGATTGCTACTTAGGATTCTAAGTTATTTTTTAAGATTTCGAGGGATGACTTAGCACCAAATATGACATGAGGTGGGGTTTGGTTAGGGAACCTGAGAAGCAACCCTTTGTCACATTAACTATGTGCCACTATAGGAGCCCTTGTAGGCTAGGCTAGTGGATCCACCTAGGCCACTTATGTTGTTATAATGCATGCTAAGATGACGGAGTTCCACCCGACAAGTATATCCTTGTGCCAATGTAGGGGGTTATATTGGATTCTATGTAGCAGCTCACATGGTCATAAATGTTGGTTAAGGTCCATTCCCACAAGTATATGACTCTATGATTTGATTTCATTACTTATGCTCTCTCATGCATTTAATCTTATTCATTTTGAGCCATGTCCTTATTTTATGCATGAGTTTACGTTGATCTCATTATTTACATGTATACGTTATATTTATGAAGGATGGAATTATAATTTCATGTGTTGCATCTCACATACTTTGTGCGTTCCAAAAGTACTAACACATATTTTCCCTGCATGATTTAACCATGTAGGGACAAACACTCCTCCACCAGCTTAGGGCTAATTTTTTGCGCTCAAGACTAGCTTTGTTGTTCGTGGTGAGCCCTTAGCTCAAGACTCTTCCACTTTTCATTTTATAATGTATCTTAATTTTATTTTGAGACTATGCATTTATCGCCCTATTGAGGCTTTTACATTCTTTGTTGCTTTATTATGGGTTCTTTTCTATTTGATGGAAACTGATCATACCAATTTCGTCCGTCTATGTAGTAGTTGGTATGCCTATGGACATAATGAATGTTAGTTATTTCCACTTCCTTTTAATGTTACTTTATAGCTAAAAATGGCCCATAGCCCCCTTCCCTTAATTTTCTGCAAAAGCTTTTATTTTACATCTATGAATGTTTCAGATGGCTTGGGTGAGGTGCCTTCAGGTATCTCATTCGCCATGTGATAACTAGGCCCCTAGGTCAGGTCATTACAAAGGGATCAAAAGGAAAAAGACAAAGATATTGTTTCATTATGTCTACTTCTAGTTGCCATGTGGCACTCTCAACCTCTTGATTTTTCCAAAAAACCTTAATGGATGCAATTTCCTTATTTCTCAGCCTTTTAACTTGTTGGTCCAAAATTTCAATTGGAATCTCCTCATAAGTCATATTTTTGTTAACACTTACATTACCCTAAGGTACACTGACACTAAGATCACCAACATATTTCCTCAACATATATACATGAAACACCGGGTGAATCAAAGCAAACTCAAATTGAAAATCTAGCTCATAGGCCATTTTACCAATGCATCTTAGAATATTATATGGGTCCGTATACTAGGGACTAATCTTCCCATTTTTGCTAAATTGCATCACACCCTTTTTGGGTAAAATTTTCAAGTAGACCCAAGCATCCATGTTAAACTCAAGTTCCCTCCTTCTTACATCAGAATAAGACTTTTGACAACTTTGGGCCGCCTTCAACCTTTCTCTTATAAGCCTAACCTTTTCCATAGCATCAAACACTAACTCAAGTCTTATCAAGTCTACTTCACCTACCTCAAACTATCTCATGGGAGACCTACATCTCCTACTATATAAAGCTTCAAAAGGCATCATTTCAATGCTTGAATGATAACTATTGTTATAAGAAAATTCAATATGAAGTAGGTGATCATCCTAATTACCCTTAAAATCAAGTACACACACTCTCAAAATCTTCCAAAGTTTTAATTGCTCTTTCCTATCAGTTTGAGGGTGAAAAATGGTACTTAACTTAACCTTAGTATCAAGACCCTTTTCAAAGGACTTCCAAAAGTGTGACATGTGTTGATTACCATGATCCAAAATAATAGCAAGGGCACACCATGAAGTTTCACCAACTTTCAGATATACATCTTCGCATTGTCTTTATAACTATAAGAAGTCTTGATTGGTAGAAAACTACTTATTTAGTCATTCTATCAACTACGACTCAAATGGAGTCATTTTTTTCCGTATAAGGCAAATACATTATGAAGTCTATATTCACATCTTCCCACTTTTAAGTAGGAATTACAATATCTTGGGGTCAACTTCCTGGCCTTTGATGTTCAACTTTCACTTGTTAATAATTTGGACATTCAACCATAAACCTTGCTATGTCCTTCATACCACTCCACAAATAAACTTCCCTCAAATCCCTATATATTTTGGTAGATCCCGGTTGAATAAAATATCAAGAGTTATAGGCTTCACCCAATATCATCTCCCTTAGGCCATCAACATTTGGAACACATAATCAACCTTAGAAATAAAGTATCCCATCTCTAATTTAGGAGAAAACCTTAATCTTTTTATCAACCACCATCTTTTTCAACTCAACTGAAGTTAGATCTATCCCTTGCTTTGCTTCTATCTCTACTATCAATGATGATTCTGACCCGTTATGCACAAAAATACCTTCCTCATTAGAGTTTCTTAGCCTCACAGCCAAATAGTGCACATCTTTAACCAACTCCTTCTTCTTATTCTCAATATGTAGAATACTACCCATATACATCCTACTAAGTGCATCGCCCATAATATTTGCCATGTCGGAATGGTATAATACACTCATATCATAGTTCTTTAGGAGCTCAAGCCACCTTCTTTGCCTAAGGTTTAAGTCTCTTTGACTAAATACATATTAAAAGCTTCTGTGGTTGTTGAATATATCAATATGCACCCCATAGAGATAGTGATGCCAAAATTTTAATGCAAATACAACCGCGTTCAAGATCATGAGTTGGATAATTTCAAAATTTATGCACCTTTAATTGTCTTAAGACATATGTTATGACCTTGCTATATTGCATCAAAACACAACCCAAATCAACACATAAGGCATTACAAAACCATAAACCTATTCAAGCCTCTGGTAATATCAAAAAAGAAGCCAATGTATGGCAATCCTTCAATATTTGGAAACCTTTGTAATGACCCCTAGTTTAGGAGCCTAAGAATACAAAATGTTGGCCTGAAAAATGACCTAAAATCAAGTTTAAGGGGGTGACTTACGACCCGTAGGTGGATATATGGTCTATAGGTTTTGTCCTTAAACATGAAATTCAAGAAAGGAAAAACGTTTCCAGGTGTAAGGTAACCTACGGGCCCATAGAGAACCCGTAGAAAGATCGATGACCCGTAGAAAGGGTCGTGAGTGGGACTATTATACATGAAGGAAATTTGAAGTTTTTAGAATGTGATCTACATATTACCAGCACAACATGTAGAATAAAGTATGGCTCATAGTATCCCTTCATGGAATGGGTCTAAGAAAATGAGAAAAAATGTCTAAGTGTGAAATGACTCTACGAGTCCAACCACGACCTATAAGTCCATGTATGACCCATGAGAAGGTTTTATGGTTTTAAGTTCAACAAACCAATTTTATGAATTTTGGAAAAGTTACCAGCATGAGTAGGATCTATGGTCCATGGTTCGTTCCACCACCGGTAAACAAGCTTTTGTAGGTTGAAATCTGGCAGTTTAAATGAGGGGCCATTTTTTCATTTCTGTTATTTCTATTCCTAAACTATGTAATTTTGGGATTGAAAAGGGGCCCTAGATCAGACCTTAAAGCCCTAAGACCACCCCTCATTCTCTCATTCTTTCAATTCACAAATCCTCTTAAGGCATTCCTCCTCCAAGAACAAGTTAAGGCAAACTAGGGTTTCCAAGAATCTTCTAAAGACTTCAAGGTTCATCCTCCCCAAGGTTCCTAAGGTATGTGAGTTGATTTATGGGTATCCATCCATCCATAATGTCCTTCATTAAGTATTTTACCTTTTCTTTAAGTTTCTTAGGATACTATGCATGCTTATGATGATTTCATGTTACTTTATGTTGTTAAATGATATTTATGATGTCTTATTATATTTTACCAAGTATATCCATGATTTTAAGCTATTAATGATGACCCCAATGATGAGTTTTGTTGATGATATGATGTGGGCAGTTTTACATGTTTCCAAAAGAGTGTATTTCAATGACATATGTGATCTAAGATTGTTCCATTATAAAAGTCAAGCCCACCTAGTTTTTGAGTGAAGTCCTAAATGATTTATAAAGATGATTAGGGCATTAAAGAAGAGTTTTAAAGTTAAACTTGTCAAAGATATAAGTATGTTGACAATTTCTCTAAAGATATTTAAGATAGTTCCCCAAAGTGAAATGTCAATACTCACTTGGTGGTTCCTAAGCTCGAGCTACTCTCATGATTTGCTACTTATGAGTCTAAGTTATATTTTGAAGATTTTGTGGGATGACCTAGAACCTAGCGGACTTGAGGTTGGGATTCATTTTGTTAGTTGGGGCATGATCTCTTAAAGATAAATCTCATTATCCCTAACTATGTGAAACCATACTTGTAGGCTAGGCTAGTGGATCCACATAAGCCATAATGTTCCTTAAAGATACAATTTCAAAGTTACCAAAGTTTTAGACATTTGTCTTGGAAAGTTGATTCCCCTTCTCCCAATGGATGGAGTTTATTGGCCTTTTCCCAATGGAAGGAGTTCATTGGATTCCATGTAGTAGCTCACATAGTATTATATGTCGGTTAAGGTCTTCTCCCATAAGTTTATGACTCTATGATATGATTTCATTACTTATGTGTACACTAATCCCATCTACTATATATATATATATATTACTTATGAATACAATTCGATGCACTACATTTCATCTCACATATTTAGTACATTCTAAAAGTACTAACATATATATTTCTTGAAAGATATAATCATGTAGGGACAAACATTCATCTACTGGCTCGTGGCTAGTTTTTGGTATTCAAGACTAGTCTCTTATTGTGGTGAGCCCTTTGTTTGGGACTTTACCCTTTTTTCCTTCTGGCATGTATTTATTTTAAGATGATGTATTTATGGCCCTTTTGAGGCTTTCACTTTCTATGATGTTTACTTATGAAGTATTTTCTTTTTATGGAAACTGACCGATACAAGTTTCATTCGGTTATATGTAGTTAGTATGCTTTATGGACAAAATATGTTAGTTATTCCCGCTTTTTAATGTTGGTTCATTGTATGTAATGATCCAAAAAAAATTTAACTTCGTAATGGTTGGTCAAGGTTAGTGTTGGACCTATCATGGTTGAATTTTGGTAGTCATGGGTTGCATTTAAGTGGTCGGATTCAAAGTAATTATTTTGGTGTTAGATTGTAAGGCCGGTTAGACAACATGGAATTTGAAAAGACATATCTTTTTGTACGAGATGAATTGTGTGGGCTCTTATATATCAAATCAAATATCTTTGAGTTATCTTCACAACGCAACTAGTTTCGCTTGATTAGGAGTTTGGATGTCAAAGTTATGGCCATTGGAGTGAGACTTCCCATATATAGAAGTATGCTCGAAAAAGGATTTGGGACGGAGACAAAGTGAGGGACCACGGACCGTTTGGTGGTTCACGGTCTGTGGTGAGTCCTTTGGGTTGTTCTAGTGGGCTCCCTTCGAGTTTTCACCAAGCCCCAGACCAAGTGGAACTCCATGGACCACTTCACGATCCGTGTGAGCCTTCATGGTCTGTGAGGGGCTCACGTGAAGTGTTCCAGAGAGTTGGTCAAGGCTCGGGGCTAGACTCCGGACCAAGTGATGCTCCATGGACTAGTACACAGTCCGTGTGAAGCTACACGGTCCATGAGACCCTCCGTGAGTTGATCCAGAAAGTCCCCCGGGAGTTCAAGCAGAAGCCAAGACCAAGTGAGGTCTCACGTGCAGACGACACCTAGGCAGCTTCCATGAGACCCTGTTTCTGTGATCTTATCTGTTTCATTAATGGTTAATTTGTAATTTAGTTTAATCCTATGCCCCTTTTAGCCTTTCTAAGGTCTCCTAAAGCCCCCAAATCAAACCCTAATTCCCTTTTATTCATTATAACACTCTTCTAACCACACCAAAATTCTCTCAATCCTCTTGACCTCCATTGATGAAATCTAGAAGAAATTTAGGGAAAATCATCTTTCTTGCAAAATCATTCAATTCTCTTGGCTTATCTCAAGGTATATGGGATTGATTCATGGATTTCCTTTCATCCATAAAGACCCAAGAACCCTTTTCTTTAAATTATGAATTTAAGCTTTCTTTAATTATGGGTTCTTTAAATTTTGATGCATTCAATTGAATTGAGTTGTGGGATATAGAAATTAGGGGATTTAAAGTTGATTTAAGTTTGGTTTCTATGAAATTTCATTTGAACTGATGAAGGTCAAATTATGCATGTCCCGTTACTCTTGAACTATGCATGGGTAGTGTTTAAAGGATGGTTTAAATGTTGATTTAACTTGAATTTCCTATGGAATACTCTTGAATTGAATTTAAAGTATGAATTCTTGTGCCCATGTTATTCTCATTGTCACTCATGGCATTTGCATGCATTATCATGGTTTTCAATAAGGTTATGATGTGGGCTATGTCCCAAACATGTTTATGACTATAATTTTGAACAAGTATGTGTTATAACAAGAATGTGATCAGATAATGTCTATGATATGGCTCTTTGAGCAACCATGGGTATTTACACCAATATGCTATGTTATGACAAGTATGGAGCTACTCTTATGCATAAAGTATGACATGAGAGTGTATTTGGATTTTTAGCCTAATGAAACATGATTATGAAATGTGTTTGACCTTTGATCGAGTATGCATGAGAGTAAAGAAAGGGTTTTGGCCTTTAAGCCTAAGTATGCATGATTTATGATGTCAAGTATTTTTGTTTGAAAGCATATATATGTATACTTATTCTTGTGGGATGATGACTTAGTACCGAGAAGGATTGGAGTAGTAAGTGGTCTATCCCCAAGGGTCCCACTCCTTTCCCAAAACTCTGTGCCAACATAGGTTATGCTACAAAAATGGGAGGCCTATAAGGTATGCTATGATATGATATGATATGACATGTTATGTTAAGGAAATCCTTCTGAAATGACAGGGTCGTAAGGAAGGTGGACATCATACCAAAATGATAGGGTCATAAGGTGTGGTGTAGATTACCTTTGGCAAGTAATCTTCTCTGATCCAATGGGAGGCCTCTTTGGGAAATCTCATGTTGTAGCTCACATGAGTTTGGATGTCGGTTATGGTTCCATCTCCTCTATACTATATGCATTATGGCACTTCATGCATCATGGTCATCATGTCATATTGATATACTATTCTTCCTAATATTCCCTTTCTATGTATGTGCCCTTGTTATCTAGGTGGTTTATAGGTTCGTGTGCATATGCATTTGCATGCTCGCATACTTAGTACTATATTGTGCTAACCCATACTCTTTGTCTACATGCTCTAACTATGTAGGGACCGGTGACGACCTCTATCTCCCGTTGGACGATGAATGATAATTTTGAAGCTAATTGCTTGTGGTGAGCTCTTTTGGTCAAGGGAAATAGTTACTTTCTATCTTCCTTGTATCATTTTATTTTTCTTATTTTATTACTTGAGGGTGAGCCCGAATTATATCGAGGCCCCATTCTATCATGTGGAGGCTATATTGGACATTATAAACTCTTGTACGTTGTATTATGATTTGTTGAGGTATTATGACTATTGAGATTTGATTATGGGAATGATATTCCGATCATGCTCATGATTATGTTTTAGCTTGAGAATGTTAGGAATGTGCTTATGTGGAAAGTCCCCTAACTCGGTATGCCCCCATAGCTTGAGTCCTACTTACCCTCCCCTTAGAAATACTTGTTACGTGCTATGTGATCTATGTTTATCCTATTCCCAGAAACATCCTCATAGCTTAATTCCAAAGCCCCGTTCTCCCCAGAAATATGTGCTATGTGTTTACTTTTCCGTGCTTCCGAACTGCTGATGTGTGTAGTGATGTTGTGATGGCTTAATCGAGGACATTTAGGTTCTTTTTTGCCATGTCACATCTAGGCCCCATTTCTGGGTCTTAACAAAGTTGGTATCATAGCCCTAGGTTTGTAAAAGATCCTCGGAGTCCAATATGCCGCGTTAATTAGACTCTTGTTCATAGGTGATATTTGTGCCATGCCTATGAACGGGAGGCTATGATGACATTTTAAGAATTTATCTCATTGCATTGTTTCCCTATGTCGTGTTGTGAGTTGTTAAGATAAAATCCCTAAACTCTAGGTATTCTTATCGCTCTTTCAGAACATGCCTTCCAGAAGAGCTCACTTCCCTTATCAAGCTCTAGAATTTGAGAAACAAGCCCCTCAGGCACCGGTAGAGGAACAAGTGACCCACGCCAAATTTAGGAATATGGTGTCTATGCTGATCCAAGCAGTAGCTAACCAAGCCCGACCAGCAAATCCCGCAATGGTTGGTACACCAGCCTCTAGGGTGGGGGACTTTACCCCGATGAACCCTCCAGAGTTCTTTGGCTTAAAAGTGGAAGAGGATGCTCAAGAGTTCATTGATGAACTCACTAAAGTGTTGACCATTATGGGTGTTAGTTCTAAGGAGAAAGCTGAGTTAGCTGCATATCAATTAAAGGATGTGGCTCAGGTGTGGTATAATCAATGGCTAGTTGAGAGGATGGTTGATGTCAAGGTTGGGTGGGAAGAGTTCAAACTGGCCTTCCTTGACCGGTTCTTTCCTCTTGAGCTTAGAGAGGCCAAAATGACCGAGTTCATCAATCTTTGACAGGGTGGTATGACTATGAGGGATTACTCCCTCAAATTTACTAAGCTCTCTGAATATGCTCCCATACTTGTATCTGATCCTCGGGCAAGAATGCACAAGTTTATCTCGGGTGTCTCGGATTTAGTGGTGAAGGAATGTCGTACGGCTATGTTTATTCAAGATATGTACATCTCAAGACTTATGACCTATGCCGAGCAAATTGAGGGCAAAAAACTTAAGGAAAGAAGAGTGAGTAAAGCTAAGAGGGTCTGTCTTGATGGTGGGTTCTCCAATTCTAAAAGTGGTGGTGGGTTTGGCCGATTTCATCAAGCCCAAGGTTCGAATATGAGGGTTGCTAATCCAAGGGTGCCTCCTCCTAAGGCACAAGTTGGGGGTGGTCCCCGAATTCTCCATTGTGACCAGTGTGGGAAGAACTATGTGGGTGATTGTAGGAGAGATTTGGGTGTTTGCTTTGGATGCGGGGGTTTAGATCACAAGATCTCTGACTGTCTGAGGGGTGCAAAGAAAGATCAAGCGGCCTCGGGTGGTCAAGGGAAGCTGAAAGCTCTGGTTGGTGGTGCTCCCGGGAACAACTGATTTTATACTCTTCATGCCTGGCAAGAGGTGGAGGAAGCTCCAGACATCATGACTAGCATGTTAAAAATCTTTGATTTTGATGCTTATGCTTTACTTGATCCGGGTGCAAATATATCTTTTGTGACTCCTTTGTTGGCTATTAAATTTGGTTTGAGTCCTGAAATTCTAAAGGAACCTTATTCGGTGTATACTCCCACGGGTGAGTCTATTGTTTCCCAAAAGGTGTATCGTGGTTTTCCTGTCTCTGTGTTGCAAAAAGTATTCTCCGGTAACCTTGTAGAACTTGAAATGTATGACTTTGATGTTATTCTTAGGATGGATTAGTTGCATGCATCGTATGCCTTGGTTGATTGTAGAACTAGGCATGTTAAATTCCAAGTTCCTAATGAACCTGTGTTGGAGTGGAAGGGTAGTGATTCTGTGATTAAGGGTCGATTTATTTCCTACCTCAAAGCCCGGAAGATGATTTGAAAAGGGTGCATTTATCACATTGTACGAGTTAGAGACGTAGAGGGTGAGTCATCTAAGCTTGAATCGGTTTCGATGGTTAATGAGTTTCTCGAGGACTTACCTGGTATTCCTCCCGATAGAGAAGTGGATTTTGATATAGATCTCCTTCCGGATACTCAACCTATTTCTATCCCTCCTTATTGTATGGCCCCAGTGGAGTTGAAAAAATTGAAAGATCACTTGAAAGATTTGTTAGAAAAAGGTTATATTAGGCCAAATATTTCACCTTGGGGTGCTCCCATGTTGTTTATAAGGAAGAAGGATGGGTCGCTCTGAATGTGTATTGACTATCGGCAATTGAACAAGGTGACCATTAAGAATTGGTACCCGTTGCCTAGAATTGATGATTTATTCGGCCAATTCAAGGAGCTATTCATTTCTCTAAAATAGATCTTCGTTCGGGTTACCATCAATTGAAGGTAATAGAATGTGATATCCCGAAGATGGCCTTTCGGACTCGTTATGGTCACTTTGAGTTTTTAGTGATGTTGTTTGGGTTGACCAATGCTCCAGCAGTGTTTATAGATCTTATAAATTGGGTGATCAAGCCGTTCCTTGATAAAAAGTCCTAATGTGATCCTAGTCCGACTAGTCAACGGGTCATAAATCAAGAGTATAGAGGCAAGCATATGGTATTGGGCACAGTAATTGAATATATTTTGTGAGAGTGAGTGGTTTTATATAGTCCCAATGAACTTGAATTGAAAATAACACCCAGAGTGTATGAAGGGACTTCTTTCTTGCATTTGCAATGCATTGTTCATACTTAACTAATTCAGTGATATGTTGCTTATTTGTGGTTGCATGGGTTGTCATAGTTACACTACTGAATTTAATAGTCTACATGGGTTTACTGGATAGCTAACTGATTTGTGCTTTGAGGAGAATTGGGTATCTATTGAGATTTTGATGTATTCTGTGTCATTGGATTGATTTCTGTGTCTCCGTGCTGCTTCAGTAAATTGAGTCTATCGTTTGAGGACAAGCAATAATTTCAAGTTGAGGGTGTTGATGTGCTGCCAAAATACAGTACTTTTAATGCTTGAAATTTGGATTTTGTGCGTTCTCAAAGCGATGTTAGTACATTTGATGTTTGTTTTGTTTGTTTTTGGAGGATTCTAGTGTTGTCATGGTTTTGAGCTTGAAATACAGTTTTTGCATAAGATTGGCAATTTGTGAGACCCTCTACGGGTTGTAGGTCATTCCATGAGTCATAGAGGGGGTTTTGTTTGTTGTTCTAGTGAGGGGTTGCAAAGTGAGTCCTACTCTACAAGACCTGACCACAAGTCGTAGACCAACATATGAGTCATAGAGTAAGGTCGTGAACTGAAGAAGCAGAAAGTGAAGAGTTACTTAAATTGGCTCAAACGAAACCCTTCACGGGTCATGAAAGATTTCATGACTCATGAAGGTGGTTTCGTGCAGAGTTCCAGTAGCTTCAACAGCATTCCATGAGACCTCGACTCACGAGCCATAAACTGACCTATGAGCCGTAAAAGGTGCTCGTGACCAATGCCAACACAGTTATCCTATTTCATTTCAACTTTATATTTTTAGTATTATAAATAGCTTTTTTAGGTTTTTTATCGGATAGTTCAAAATTTTAGATTAACAGAACAGAGCTTTTATCCTTGTGAACAATATTTTGGATTCAATTAATCAGAGTTTGCAATTTCATTGAGATTCAAGATTTTGTTCGTCAATTCTTGTTGTATAAGTTATTATATTATGTGTTCTTCTTACATTACTTCTGATCAAACATCAAGTATGCATGGCTAAATCCACAACTAGGGTTGTGAAAACTATGACGAACTAGCTAAGATAAAAACGGATTGCTTGTAATTTCTTGAATGGTGTTTAGAATGTATTAATTAACTTCTTTAATTTAGCTAAATTTTAATGGAGACCTATGTTAGAACTCACCTAGTATCACCTTAACAAAGGTTGATTGACTATTTCTCAACTAATCAGGCTACTAGGGCTAGTAGTTTTGGTCTAGGATAAAAAGTAAGGGTTAGTAACGCCACATCACAGAGACCAATCCAGTAATGTGATTAAATTCACCTAGATTCTCGATCAAGGATTTAGGAGAACTTAACTTACTGTCCTGCACTTACATACCATAAAAGAGTCGCAAATATTCAAGAACACTTAGTTTTGGAGTTATGGGGAACACATCGCCCTAGTTCGTTTCTCTATTAATTATAAACAAGTTGTTGTCATAGTTTAGAATTTATCTTAATCACAAATCCCCTATTTTATTTAAGTCAATTTTTATTTTCTCTATTTCTAGGACATATTAGAGTACATCAAGTCAATTTATAGAAAGTGTGCTAATCTGGGGTCTACCATATTCCTCGTGGGATCGATCCTAACCCATATTAGGTTAAATACTTGAGTAGGACCGCTTCAAAACCTCTTGAGTAGGGGTGTGTGCTAAGTGTAAGCGCGGAGACGAGAGCAGCAACCCAACTACAAAGTCCATATTAATCTCTTCCCACTTCCAAGTAGGAATATCAATGTCTTTAGCAAGGCCACCCATCCTTTGGTATTCAACTTTCACTTGGTAGCAATTAGCACATTCAAACACAAATTGAGCAAAGTCCTTCTTCATCCCATTCCACCAATAAATTTCCATCAAGTCTCTATATATCTTTGTAGTGCAATGGTGGATAGAATATGAAGAGTTATGAGCTTCGTGCATGATCAAATTATTCAACTCACCATTATTAGGCACGCATAACCTCCCTTGATATTGGAGTGCACTATATCCCCCTTAACATCATCAATCTATGAACATCTTTAGCCAACTCCCTATCTTAAGTTGCTAATTCTGCTTTCTCTTTTGAACTTAACCACATAATAGTAAGAACTTTGTACATTTCGTTAATGAATTCTTGGGGTCTTCTTCAACTTTGAAGCCATGAAACGCTGGAGGATTTATTCTTGTTAAGTCTCTCACTCTTGAGGCAAGAGTTGGGGCATGAGAATCTTGGACCCCTTAAATGTCCCTTGCAAACAAAGTAACCACATTCCTATACTCGGCATGAGTGACTCCAACCTCTTCATAGTGAGCTTGTGGAGCCAGAGAGGCCAGATTATCTTCGGGAGTAGGAGCCCTTTGTGCCATTCTTCTTGGATATAATGACCCGACCTAAGGACCTAGTCATCACATGATGAATAAGATACTTGAAGGCACCTTACCCAAGCCATGTAAGCATCGTAAGCATTCATAGGCATTCAATTTAAAATATTTGCAGAAAATAAGGGAAAAAGAGCTATGGGCCATTTAAGCAATGAAGCAAGTAAAAAAGCAGTGGGATAGCTAACATTCATTGTCCATAAGCATACTGACTACTACATAAAAATGGACGGAATTGGTACGATCGGTTTCCATCAAAAAGAAAAGAATCCATAATTGTACAACATAGAAAGTAAAAGTTTCAAAAGGGCCTTAAATACATCATCTCAAAATGAAAGTACAAGTTAAAAAGAAAAGAAGTAGAGTCTCCAACTAAGGCCTCACCACAATAAAACTACTAGTCTTGGACACTGAAAACCAGTCTTGAGCTGGTGGAAAAGTGTTTGTCCCTACATGGTTAAATCATGCAGGCAAAATATGTGTTAGTACTTTTAGAACGTACTAATTATGCTAGAAGCAATGCAATGCATGAAATTGTATTTTCATCATTCATAAATAAAACATATATATACATAATAGATGAGATAAGTGTAAACTCATGCATGAATAAAAGACTTGGCTTAATATGAATGAGAGTAAGTGCATGAGAAAGCATAAGTCAGGAAATCATATCATAGAGTCATATACTTGTAGGAGAAGCCTTAACCGACATTTAAGATCATGTGAGATACTACATGGAATCTAACATAACCCCCTATTTTGGAATGGGGAGTGTACTTGTCGGGTGAAACTTTGTCAACTTTTCATGCATCATATTGACATAAATGGCCTAGGTGGATCCACTAGCCTAGCCTACAAGGGCTCTAATGGTGGCACATAGTTAATGTGACAAAGGGTTGCTTCTAAGGTTCCCTTACTGAACTCTACCTCAATGCCATATTCGGTGCTAAGTCATCTTACGGAATCTTTAAAACATACCTTAGAATCATAAGTAGAAATCATAAGACTAGCTTGAGCTTAGGAACCACCAAGTGAGTATTGTGCTTTCATCTTGGGGACCTTCCTTAAATATCTTTAGGACAATTGTAAACATGTTTATATATTTGACAAACTTCACTTTGAATCTCATCTTTAATGCCCTAATCATTACTTTAAATTATGCAAGGCTTTACTTGAAAATTAGGTGGGCTTAGCTTTTATAATGGAACAATCATAAAACACATGAGACATAGGGAAATTTCTCTTTTAAGGACCAACAAAATGCGCACACTTAGTCAACATCAAAACCTTTATGTGGTTATCATCAATAGCTCAAACATGCATATATACTTAGTGAAATAATTATAAGGTATCATGAATAGCATTAAATAACTTACATCATCATGAAATCAACATAAGTATGCATATATCTTAAAGGAACTTTAAGGAAAGGTAAAATACATAAAAAGAAACTTTATGGGTGAAAGGATACCCATAAATCAACTCACATACCTTGGAAGAACCCGAGAGAAACAAACTTGTAGACTTGAAGCAGAAATCTTGGACCCTAGCCTTGGCCCTAGCTTATTCTTGAGAGCCTTTTTGCCTTAGAAATTTTGAGAGTGAAGAATGTGGGATTGAAATAGGGAATTAGAGCTTAAAGGCTTATATAGGATCCCTTTTCCATCCCCAAAATGACATAGTTTAGGAATAAAAAGGACAGAAATGACAAAATTGCTCCTCATTAAAATTTCTGGATCCGACCTATGAAACCCTGATTATGGGCCATAAGTCGATCCATGGGTCGTAGGTCCCTCTCATCTAGTATCATATCTAAAATTCCTAAAAATTGATTTTGCTGGACCTTAAACCACTAAGCCTTATTATGGGTCGTATCCTACTTCACGAGCCATTCGGTAACACGTAAGTCACCTTCCAATAAACTCTAAATTTTCTTCATGACTAAGTGTCCCACTCATGAAACCATCTACGGATTGTAACTGATAATACGGACCATCACTTAGTCCATAGGTTAGGATGTCTCCCAAGCTACACCTCCTTTTGAAGGTGAAAGCAATCATTGTCAAGATATATAACCTAACCAAGGTTAGGGTCGAACCCACAGGGAATATAGTAGACTTCCTCTTAATTCAAAGTAAAGTGAGGTAATTAACCTTAGAAATAACCTTACGGGCTTTGATATAGGATACAAGCCGACCTTTACACAAAGCACTACAACATTTCAACTAAAGAGTAAGCTCATTTGGGACTTGAAACTTGGCACTATGGGTTCGACAATCTATGATAGCATAAGAAGTATGAAATTTATCCATCCAAAGTATGACATCAAAATCAACCATAGAAAGCTCTACCAAATCACAAAGAATAACTTTATGCATGTGGACATGGGACAACCTCTATGGATATTTTGTCCAAGAATGGACTCACCAACGGGTATGCTAACTTTATAAGGCTCAACAAGAGTTTTGGGACATGCATAAAATTTATTAGAAAGAAATAGTGTAAAAAAAGACAAATTTGCCCCCGGATCTAAAAGCGCATAAGCATCAAAATCACAAACTTTCAACATACCGGTAATCATATCCAGGGCTTCTTCCACCTCCTGACCATGAAAGGCATAGAACCTATTAGCTTCTTGGGCTCCTTGGGCTTGTCCACCATGAACTTGAGGCTTTGCATTTCCACTATTACAATCCTTGCAAAATGGCCTGGCTTAACACAATTACAACAAATATCTCGACCGATTAAACATTCATCTTTATGAAGCTTTCCACACTTTGCACAATTTGGAGAAGCTTGTGCACCCATACCTCTTTGGGGTTTTGGGTTAGCCCCTTATCTTTGTTGAAATTAGGAGGAGGAGTATTGGATGACCCTTGATTTCCTTGCTTTTGACCATCTTGGAATTTACCATGGACACCACCCACTTTGTTGAAGAATCCACCACCATCCATTCTAGATCTCTTGGACTCCTTAGACTTCTCCCTCAATTTTTCATCCTCAATTTGTTTCACATAGGTCATTAGGTTGGAGATTTCCATTTCTTTGATGAGCATATCCATTTGGCATTCTTTAGAGATTGTGTCAGAGACACCAGAGATGAATTTACTCATTCTAGCCCTTGGGTCCGACACCATGAATGGAGAATACTTAGAAAGCTTAGTGAACTTGAGAGTACACTCTCTCACACTCATGTTTCCTTACTTGACGTTTATAAACTCTTGTACTTTGGCCTCCTTCAACTCCAATAGGAAGAACCTATCAAAAAATGCCACTTTGAATTCTTCCCAACCAACTCGGCCCACTTTCTCACCTCTTTTTTCCACCTATTAGTTATACCAAAGTTTGCCACCCCTTTCAATTGATAGGACACAAGCTCGGCCTTCTCCTCCGATGGAACCCCTATAACGATTACAATTCTATAAGAATCATCAAGAAACTCAATCGGGTCCTCATTAACTTTTGATCCATGAACTTCGACAGGTTCATCCTCATAAAATCATAAACTTTCATTGTTGAGGTAGGTGCTTAAGGAGGAATGACAACCTCTCTATTAGCTTGATTAGCTAAAGCTTGGACCAACATAATGAAGGTATTCCTAAACTCTGCATGAGAAACATTCTCTTCTTGTTGGTCGGGAGAGGCTTGATCTTCAACCACATCCCTTGGAAAAGGAGTTATTCTTGGTGGTATTTTCTAGAAATGACAAATAAAGCATCGTTTGTTAGTGAAATAGCCTTAGGTACTTCTGATGGCACGACATGAATCATCATGAGGTGAACCATTTTCTAAAATGCCTCACAACCTCATATCCATAGATATGGTGTGCTTCACACACTTGAGTAAGACTTTACTCAAGGCGATGTGTTAGATTTATGAGGACCATTTAAAAATTTAGGGCTATGACACCAAGCTTGTCATGACCCGAGCCTAGGGACTAGATGCGACACGGCGAATGGGAAACTCGAGGGCAACCCAAATAAGCCTCGTACATATCTTTTGCATATCCTTAGTTGTGAAATATAAAATAAGCATCAACAAATAATTATAAGGGAATAGGAGTTTTGGACTCATGCTATGGGGATAGATAACGGAATAGGATTTGCATGAATCACATATCAAGCAAGACTAAGAGGCAGGTGAGTATTACTCAAGTTATGGGGAAGTAGGGACTTAGGAACTTCATCACTTTCCATCAACATCACATAGCATCACACAGGGGATAAGGACTAAAGGATAAGTCTTCATAAAGTTCAACATCTCATAATAGGTACATAGCATAGTATCATAGTAAAGTATCCAACAACACCTCTAAAATATGAGTAGGACAAGGCCCAAGACAAGTCTCGAGCTCACCCTCAAGTACTAAGTAAAATAAGTCTCAACATAAGCAAGATAGAAGTAGGATATTGTCCATGAAATGGAGGACTCACCACTCAATGATCTTCACAAACCAAGTTATCCACATGGAGGAGAATTACTAGGAGCTTCGATCCCTACATGGTTAGTTCATGTAGGCAAAACGTATGTGTTAGTACTTAGAATATACTTGTATGTGGGATGCAATGCAACAATAGATAATACGCTTCATAATCAAGATACATAATCATATACAATAGAATATAAGCTCAATATGTCATGCATGAGGATGCTTTAATGGAAACTTGCATGAAAAATGAAACATAACTTATTTACAATATACTATGTGGGAGAAGATCGTAATCGACATAGACCATGTGAGCTACTACATGGAATCCAATGAACTCCTTCCATTGGAAAAAAGCCAATGAACTCCTTCCATTGGGAAAAGGGGAATCTACTTACCAAGTTAGAACTCCAAAACTTTGGTAACTTTGCAATTACATCTCTTATGAACATTATGGCTTACGTGGATCCACTAGCCTCGCTTAGCCTACAAGGGCTCCTATGGTGGCATATAGTTAAGGAGACAAAGGATTGCTACTAGTATTCCCTAATCGAATCCCACCATAATACCCCACTCAATGCTAAGTCATTCCCACAAAATACGTTTAAAAATATATGAATAATCATAATCATTTAAAAGCAAAACTTCATCATCATTTATAGAGTAGCTCATCTTAACTTAAGATCCAATATGTAGGGCTTGCCCCTTAACACGAGGATCTATCTTTTGGTGAGGTTTTCCCTTCACCATCTTTAACTTTGAGGGATTCAAAATACCATAACTTTAACTTTTATAAGTTTTCATAAATTTTGTAATTGAATCCTCATCTTTGGAGATCATGTCTCCCTTTGAAAACTTTGATATGACAATTGGGTGGGCTCATGCAAGTAAACTTTAAATCATGTAACTCAAGAGGACTATACATCATTATAATAAAAATCATCAATTTAAATCATTCTTAGATAACCCATCACAATCATACATATCATCTTTGAAATTTAGGCATAGAATCATGCAATTCATCTCATAAAACCATTATTCTCATAATAATTCATGGTATCATAACTTTTGAAATCATAAGATAGCTCTATAATTAAAAACCCTTGAAATCAACTTATGCAATTTCATGCAATAGATGAAGAATTTTGACATAATCCATGCTTAATAGAAGTAATTAGGAAGAACTCTTAAGAAATCAATATTAAACTTGGAGGATTTAGTAAATTAGATTTTGGGAATTCATGGATGAAAGAGCCCATGAATGAAGAAACTCACATACCTTCGATCCTTGAAACTTGAAGAAGAATACTTGAGGAACTTTGAGAAATCCTTTTAGAAGTTTTGTCTTCAATGGAGGAAGCTTGATCTCCAAAATATTTGAGATAACTTGATGGAGAATTTTAGAGAGAAGTTTGAGAGGAATTGAGAGTGTTTAGAGAGAGGTTTAGGTCTAAAAATAAGAGAGTTTTCGTGCATTTACGTATATAATAACAGAAATTTTGTAGACGAGGACCATAGAAATCTTGTTAATATTCATGAATTTGAATTAGCACATGGCCATAAACATACTAAGGTATAACATTGAATCATTTCGTTACTTAATAATATCATGTGTGTGATATTTTCAATTTAACAAAAGGAGTTTTCATTCAAATCTTAGGATACCAAAATCTTCGTCAAGGTTTAAGGTATTTAAACTAATGAAAAGTTCAAATCTAATAAAGGTACTTTTTGATATGTGTGATACTGTGAGACATATTATAAACTGGTGGGAGATTGTTAAAATAGTTTATATGTATATAGGAATCCCACATTGGTAGCTAAAAGACACTCTTAAGTCCATATTAGGCCAACACCGCTTAGTTTAAATAATTATGTATGTATGTGTGTCTATATATATATATATATATATATATATATATGTATATAAGAGGGAGTTTCCTTTACTACGAAACCAACAAAAAGCTTCCATGTGGAAACTCCCTCTTATAGATATTAGATAAGATGATTACTTTAAACATTCCCATGTGGACCCTCACTCATTCAACAAAGGCCTCTAAGCTTAGCTAACAAATACAATATAAGTGGGAGTTCCATTAATTCAGCAATATATCCGGACACTGCAATTCCACGCGCTACCATGTGAGTTCAACAGAGTGGATTGTATTAATTGTGTCTCTCCTCTCTGACTTCTTCATACGTGATTTCATTTTTTCACTCACTTTACCACTCTTCTTTAACCATATTTCGTACAAAGAAAAATCAATTATTACTCTTTTTATTCATTATTTAATCATGTTAAAAATGGATATTTAATTTAAAAAATAAAAAAACTAATTGATCAGGTACATAAAAATAATGTAATTCCTTATTATTTAGTGTGGGTTATTACTTTACCATCAACCCAATCAAAACTCGCCAAATCAGGTAGCTCTTCGTTGACCTGTTTGTTTCTACTCCTTTATCATATAGGGTCTATAAAAATATCTCGTGGACTTTTCAATTAAATCTTTTTATGATAGTCATTTATTGTTGTGTCTGCTTCAACTGCTTGATTATATTTTTTAGCTACTTCAACTATAATTTTACAATATTACCCCTAATAAATATTTTTCAACTATGATTTTACTATATTGTCCTGACCAATCCTTTACTACCAAACCAATCAGAATTTACCAAAATAGACAACTCTCCGTCGATCTGTCTGCTTGATATGTCTGCTTCTGCTCCTTTATCATATAGGACCTATAAAATATTTCATGAATTTTTTAATTAGGTTTTTTTATGATAGTTGCTTATTGACACGTTCACTTATTTTTTTAACTGCTTCGACTATACTTTTACAATATTATCCCTAACAAAATATTTTTTAAGTGTTTTCAACTGTGATTTAACTATATCACCCCGATCAATTATTTTAAGTCATGTAAATAGTGAAATTAGGATAAAACAAATTTCTACCAAACCAACCACAACCTTCCAAAGCAGGCAGTTATTCGTCGACCTGTCTGCTTCTGCTCCTTTATCATATAGGGCCTATAAAAATATTACGTAGATTTTTTAATTAAATTTTTTTATGATAGCTGCTTATTGACGCGTCTGTTTCAGCTGCTTGATTATATTTCTTTAGCTTCTTTGACTATAATTTTACAATATTACCCTTAATAAGATATTTTTTCAATTGTGATTTTACAATATCGCCCCGATCAATCCTTTACTACCAAACCAATCAGAATTAGCCAAGGACGAATTAAAACGAATGAGATATCATATTTTAAATTTAAATTTAGTCATATGAATAAGAATATAAAAATAGTAAAACATATGTTGCCCGAGCAGCTTTTACTAGTATATATATATATATATATATATATAAATGACATGGACTTGGGGCTTGGGCACAGACTGAATAGATCTTGAATTAAATTAGAGATTTTTATTTCGTAATTTAATTTAATCAATTTATTTATTTATTTATTTAAAATTTAAATTTTAATTGAACAAAAAAGGTTGTGTTTGTTAAGAAAAAGACCGCAAACTCTATAAATACAATGAATTTCGTTATGTAGTGGTATTTGATTGCATATACATTTAGGCTTTGTTGTATTCTAATAGAGTGTTGCTTGTAAATCTCTAAAACTATATACAAACAATAACTCTTGAAAGACAGAGATCTTTTCCGCCTCAAAGCTTTAAATTTCTCTATATTTCTTCTAACATAATATGTACAGTATAAAAATTTTATGTATATATCTCTATTATGAAAATATTACTTATCCTCAATATATGGTTAACCTCTTATTAATAAAATGGGTTAATTAGTAACTCTTTAGGATTTTAGTGCTTCGAGATTCTCTGGAAATTTTAATAGGACATACTAAGGTCACATTCAGAGTGAGGTTTAAAAAAGTTATTAAAACGAAGGTTGAGAGAGATGAATAAGATAATAAAATAATAAATACTACTGTTCATTTTTACTACTCCCTCTGTTTAAAAAAGAATGACATAATTTAACTTTGTACAGATTTTAGAAAAATAAAGAAAACTTTTCAATCTTGTGGTCCTACATTAAAGTTATGTTAAATGTACCAAAATGTCCTTTAATATTTTGTCCTTAAACATGTCACATGAAAAGTTGAACTTAAAGTTTTGCCAAAAAAGAAAATAAGTCATTTTTTTTAAACAAACCAAAAAAGAAAGTAGGTCATTCTTTTTTAAACGAAGTGAGTATTTATTATTATTCAATTTTACTATTCATCGAGAGAAAAAAGAAAAATTAATTAAAAAATACTTCCTCCGTCCTATTTTATGTGGCATCTTTTGACTTGGTATGGTGTATAAGGAAAAAAAGGACTTTAAAAATTTGTGATCTTAAATCATTCTTAGTTATTTGTGTATCTGAAAATCATTTTATTAAGAGTAAAACAGAAATTTTAAAGTTAAATTATTTTTAATTAAAATAAGGTGTCATTGTTTTTGGGACAGACAAAAAAAAAAGGATATCACATAAAATGAGATAGAGGAAGTACATAGCTAAAACATGAGAAAGACATGAGAGACGGATTATCCAGTAGGATTTAAAAAAATTTGTGAGCAAATAAAAAAATTAACATTCAATATTTTCAATCAATCAAATGACTTTTTTAATCACTCTCTCTCTCTCTTTCTATCTATCTCTCTTTCTCTCTCTATATATATATATACACACACTATACTATATTAAAAGCCTGAAGATCTTTAAAAATATTGTTTGAATTTTTTGTTCTTCATTAAAATACTTTACTTTAGAGAACATCATTTTTTCACTATTTTTCTAAATTTATTATTTTATCTTTTATTTTATTTAGTTTCAAGATTCATTTTTGAATTAGAATTTCATTATATTTAGAATTCACTCATTAATTAGGACTATTCTATATGAATAATTTTCTAAGCTATGAAGAAAGAAAAATATATAATTATGTTTCTAATATTTAAGACTTGAAATTAACTAAAATTTTGATTATCAATTTTTTTGTTAATAAATGTACGTAAGATAGCAAATTTAAAAAGAAAATGTTTTAAGTAAAATTATGTTGGAAACATTAAACTATTCCTTTTATATTTAGGAGTCTTTTCTAAAATTTAGGAGTCTTTTTTCCAAGTTAAATTTTAATCGAATAATTATTTAACTTCTAACTATTCAACTCCAAATTATTACTTTATGTATTCATAAACTATTAATATATTGATATTATAAGTAGTTGAATTGATTTTCTCATCCTCGCCGGTTCATAATAGATTAAACTATTGCATCAAACTAATAATATTTATTTTATTTTATTTACATGAATATTGTATTTATTTTAGCAAGTACTATTTATATATAATTTTTAGATTGACGGGACACATATGTGTAGTGCACATACACTGAGCTAATCTATACTATATTAAAAGTGTGAAGGCCCTTAGAAATATTGTTTGAATTTTTTGCCCTTCATCAAAAGACTCCTCTTTAGACAAAATCGTCTTTTCACTTTTTATTTCCAACTATTATATCATTATTTTAATAGTATTAAATATTTATTATAATAAACATAACAAAAATTAAATGGAGAAGATTTTATCAAATTTCTATATAGAGAATATTTTTACAACTAAAATAGTCTTGATTAAAAAATATAGTCAAAAGTTTTTAAAATATCATAAAATATAGGCAAAAAAATAACAATAAAAAACATCCTAAAAATATTTTTAAAAAGTCAAAAAAAAAAGTCAAAAGAAAGGGGTTTTAAAATAGGGGAAAAAAGTTCAAAAACAAGGCCAAAAAAAAGGGTAAAAAATGGTTCTACAAATAGCCCAAAAAAACCTTTAAAAAATGTCCAAAAAAAGTCCCTAAAAATAGGAAAAAGATATCCACCAATAAAATTATTATTTATTAATTTTTTAAATGAATATTATTAATTATTATCCTAATTTTAATAAAATTTATCACCAATTTTTTTTAAATTATTATTTAATTATATTTATAATATTAACTTATAAATTATATGGAAAGAAGTGATGAAATAAAGACTTCTAACCATAGAAAGACTCCTAAATCTTTCTTATTTGATAGACTTCTACTAAAACTCCGTAGCCACTAAAGAAAATCCTAATTTACCGGGTTCTAAATCTCTATATATAAGACCTTTATAAATAAATAAATAAGAAGTTGAATAGGAATATATTGTTATTTTACATATATTTTATAAGTTCATAATTAAATTTAATTTTTCTCTGTAATATCTATTATCAAACGAGGTACCGCTTTGATCACGCGCAAAGAGTGTACAGTAAGACTAGTATTATTAAAAGTGGAAAGCTCTAACCTTCAAAGTTGGATTACCATTTTACCCCTCACTCTTATTAAAAGCAAAAACACTTTAATGCTTCAGACCGTGAAAATTCGTTGAATTCATTTAGATGATTGAGGCCAGGGAATTCACTCTCCTTAATTCTTTCCAAAACTGTTTCTCATTTATTTATTGTAAAAAACGTTTCTCCCTCTATTTCTTTTTCTTCTTTTTTTTTATTTGAATTTTTCTTCATAATTGACTTAACAATAGAGATATCATTCTTTTTAATTTATTAAGAAAAAAACATTATATAATTAGATTATTGTTTTTAGTTTATTACGAAATTAAAATTATATGTACTTATATCAAATATGTATAAGGGAGAGTTCCCTTTACCATGAAACCAATATAAAATTGCCACGTCCCATATTTCTTAATACCTGGTTGCTTGGCTTAGTGGCTCAACAATGACACTTCCATTTCCAACGTCGTGGGATCAAACCTGGACAACATTATTTTTTAATTTCTTGTCTTTACCATGAAACCAATACAAAATTGTCACGTGCCAAATTCTCTTATACCTGCTTGCTTGGCTTGGTGGCTCATCAATGGTACTTCTATCTTCAGCGTCGCGGGCTCAAACCTGGTCAACATCATTTTTTAATTTTTATTTTTAATTGGGCCCCAATTCAATCCTCTCCTCCTTTTTTTTACAGTTTGTTTGGATGGTGATTTTTTATGGTATGGTTTTGTTTCATGGTTCTGTAACCATGAAAATCTTCACTTTTTGGAACCACCAATTTGGTGGTATCCCATGATTCTTTTTTTTTTTTTTTAATTATACCCTTATTTAAATTTAAATAACTTTAATTTATCTTTTATCCTTTATTATTTATTAAATTTTACTCTAATATATGTACTACTTTTGTATTACTTATTTTCCTCCGTATCAACTTTTGAAACTTCTTTTCCGACTCCCGTCTTTTCTTTCACATTTTAGTCTATTTTTTTAGGTTCGTTTTTTTAAAGTTCCTACTTTTTTTATTTTCTTGTGTTATTTGTTTGGATTGAAAATATATTAGCTTGTATGTTTCTCTGCTTGATTCTATGTATTAATTTTTTAAAAAAGTTTTATTAAAAAAATATTGATAAATTTAATATTTATAATTATTAAGGATATTTTTATAAATTTTCAAGTTACGATACAGTATCATACGATCAAATCAAACAACAAATTATCATTAAACGGTAGCAACTCATACAGTCTATCCAAATATTGTATTGTACAATACCAGACCATACCATACGACATCATACATTATGAAACCATGACAAACCACCATCCAAACAAGTTGGTAATGTGATCTCATTGGTTGAAATATAGATCTCATCATTTATCTTATTTAGTGTTGATTAAAAAGGGACATTTCATATTAAGCTAAAATAAACTTCTTAAACTAGATAAATAAAATTAAATAGTTGTTTTGATATCTTCCAATGATTATATTTGTGTCGAAAAGGAAGTATTTAAAAATATATGGCGCCGCGTCATCAGATGTGTACAAACTCAGCTGCTTAGCTTGATGGTTGGAGTGTGACACGTCCCGAGTAGACCTGATGGTTCGAGTTTGACATGTTCATGTTAGACGTCGGGTGTTCGAACCTCAGTACCGACATTTTCATTTCTCTCCACCTTTACCCCTCAGAACGACCAAGTCAATCATATACTCACGTGGTCAAATTTATATCAAACTCAATGTTGTATGTCGGACATCGCAGGTTCGAACCTCAATACCAACATTTGCGTTTTTCTCTATTTTTACATGCCAACAACAGTGAGACTCACCTACAACAATTAATTATTTAGCCAAAAATTCAATTGATCTCAAAATTTTATATGTGAAACATAGATTAGAACAAAATAAATAACATGTATTACTTAAGATTAACATCAAACATACTATAGGTCGCAATAATTTATATAACTTCAAATTTTTTTATATATTTTTTTAAAAAATATATAAATAATCTATTAGTGTCGCATAAATCAAGACAAAAAAATAATGAAGAGTGGTGATTGGAACGTGACACTGCACACTGAGTGTTACTTTACTATCAAACCAACAAAAACTTGTCACGTGGAACTCCAACCAACAAAAGTCTGTCATGTGGAACTTAATTCACAAATTTAGTGAGCCCCTTAGTTCTCCCTATTTAAATATTTTACACTTTTACTACTAAAAGATCACTCCTCCACTCCCACGTGGAACGTCAACCAACACAAACCTGCCATGTGAAACTTCATTTACAAATTTTTGCTAGCTCTTTAGTTCTCCCTGTTTAAATGTTTTACACTTTTACTACTAAAAGATCATTCTTCCAGGGTCAAGACAAATTTTTTTACAACCACACATATAAAATATAATCAAAATTTTCATATTACTATTATTAAACAATGATTTTAAATATTAGTAAAAAATATTTTTCGATCTTGTGGTAACATGTCATGTGGAAAGTTAAATTTTAAAAGTTACCAAAAAAAGAGAGAAAGAAATATTCTTTTTTAAATACATTAAAAAGAACAAACAAATTAAACGAATAAAATATCATATTTTGAATTTAAATTTAATCATGCGAATAAAAGTGTAAAAATAATCAATCATATTTATTGTGAATTTAATTATCCAAATAAAAATATAAAAATAATCAAACATATTTATTTTGCTCGGACAACGCTCGGGCTGCATTTACTAGTTATCATATAAGTGGGTAGTTCTAAATCAGAATTTAAGAAGTAATAATAACCTTATAAAGTTGAGAAATTTTACATCCCTTCAAAAGATATATTCTAAATTATTTTTGTAATTTATAAATCAATACATTAATCATGATTTAAATTAGCCATTAATTCATCAACCTCTTTATTGGTACTCACTCTGTCCCATATTATATGAGCACTTTTTATTTTACACAATTATTAAGAAATCATTAATGCACTAGTGGACTTTACCATTTTATCCTTCATTTGTATCAATGTATATTAAATTAAGTTAGAAAAAATCATTAATACACTAATTAATGGTGGGGGTAAAACAGAAAAAAAAAAATTAATTCTATCCTAATTTAGTGAGTGTCCATATAATATGAGACAAATATTTATAAAAAGATGCTCATATAATATGAGACGGAGATAGTAGAATTTAAGGAATTACATTGTAAGGTTAAATGTATATAATTCCAAATAATAAATGTATTAATGGAAGCTAAAGAGACATCAATCAAGAGAAAAAAACTATATAAAGGTAATAAAAAGGTTTCATTGTTGGAAAATATTATACAGCGCGTAAGCATTCCCAAGATCTTACTGCTTACATGAATTATAGACAACAATCACAAATACATATCACACACAAAGTATATAGATTAATTTAAGAATTACCTCTTGAAGCGTGTGCAGAACTAGACTCCAGATCCATGATCTTCTAAAGTGATCCCAAATTAACAACAGAACTCTCACAATACTTGGGTGGGCAAGTATTGTTAAGATTACTAATTCTTTTCTTCTTTTCTCTTTGTCTTTTTTTCTAGATTAGAAGAACCCCTATTTATAGAGGACCTTCCTCAAATCCAAAAAGAAGAAGGAAATTTCCTTTTCTTGAAATACAAGAAACCTTCTTTTATTAGAAATACGATTTTGAGTTCTAGTTAAATATGGGCATTGTAGGGACCACAGAATTAATTATTGAGGCTTCTTATTATGGAAATAATTCTTTTTAATCTGAATTATTCTTACCATAATAAATTGCAAATTATTCCACTAAAAATTCGTAATTGCACTCCTCTATTTATATTTCAAAATTTTCCATTAAACACATATGTAATTTCCCATGTTAAGACTATAGATACAAATTAATAAATTAAATTACTGATGAATTTAACTTAATGATTAATTTCCTTTGGAGCAATACTTAACTTATTTCATGCGCCAAATTTATAAATCTACTGACCGGGTTTGCACATGAAAACTTATAAGCTTCTCATAAAAAGGTGTATCATCAATCTCTACATTGAGACATAGATTCCATCAACTAACTAATTATTTCACCAATATATATTATTATCATCCAACTTACCAGGTATATTGACCCATCTCAGAATCTCACCTTTTAATAAATCAAAATGATAATTAATATAAACAGCTCATAATCGTTATATCAGGATTAAGAATATAAGTACATTTAATAGTTTAGAGAACATGTTTTTCTCAGTCAGTCCAAAACATCTATCTCTACTTGGTCCTGTTCAATACATACAAAATGCACTAGCACAAGAAGTTAGAACTATACCATTCTCATAATCAAGATAAATTACATATAATCCCGTGCTACAATCTTCACGATGGTTTGTCCAAATTTTAATTTAGATTGTAAACTACAACTTTAACTTATAAGAACCGATAATTTAATCTTCTGTGTATAAGCTTAAACTCTATACACCAAATCATCTACTATATAAGTTGAGGACACATACATGACAAATTGATCTATTTAATATAACAGTTTATTGAATTGAATAAATAAATAAATAATTGTTTAATAAATAATACTATATCCAATTGCATGCTTAATAGTATATTCTAACAATCTCCCAGTTAGACTCATGACCATGCACCTACAACTCTAACACCCATTCCTTCAATATGTCCATCAAAAGACTATTGCGGTAAAGCTTTTGTGAAAGGGTCTGGCAAGTTATTTTCTGATGCAATTTTCGCAATTACCACATCTCCTCTTTGCACTATGTCTCGAATCAAATGAAATTTACGCTCAATGTGTTTTGCTTTCTTATGACTATGTGGTTATTTTGAATTTGCAATCGCACCACTATTATCACAAAATATTATGAGTGGAACTTCCATCGCAGGAACTACTCCTAAGTCTTTTAGAAAGTTTTTGAGCCATACTGCCTCCTTAGCTGCCTCAGAGGTTGCTACATATTCAGCTTCCATGGTAGAATCAGCAACACAGGTTTGTTTGATGCTCCTTCAAACAACAGCTCCACCTCCCAAAGTAAACACATTTCCTGAGGTTGACTTTCTAGAGTCCTTATCAGAATGGAAATCTAAGTTTGTATACCCTATGGGCACCAACTCAATCGAATGATAGACCAACATATAATCCCTAGTCCTTTTTAGGTACTTGATTATATGTTTAACTACTTTCCAGTGTTCTCATCCAGGGTTAGACTGAAATCTGCTAACCATGCCCACAACAAAGTAGATGTCAAGTATAGTGCACCACATCGCATACATAAGGCTTCCTATAGCTGATGCATAAGGAACTGCCTTCATGCTTTCTATTTCCTCATTTGTCTTAGGACATTGTCATGACCCAAAACTAGGGTCTAGATGTGACATGGAAAAGGTGAACCCGAGAGTCCTCGATCAAGCCATCATAGCATTAGAGAGTCCTCGATAAAGCTAGCATAGCATCATCACACACATCATCGGTTGGGAATCGCGTATAATAAATGAAAAGCACGTAAGTCTAGGGAATTCTGGGGCTTTGGACTCAAGCTATGGGAATATTGTCGGGAATGGAATAAGCATGAATCACATAGCACATAGCAATTACGTTCTAAGGGGCGGGTAAGTATGACTCAAGTTATGGGGGCAAGCAGGGTTAGGGACTTTCCACATAAGCATATTCCCAATCCAATCATATCATAATAGCATAAATGAAAACAAAAACATAAAATAAGATACCATCACTTAACATAGATAGCCATATCATTACAAGTATCACATAGCATAACGTACAATAGAGTTTGATATGTCCAACCATGCCTCTACATAAGATAAGACGGGGCCTCGACATATTCCGAGCTCACTCTCAAGTTATAAAGTAAAGGAACATAAGGTAAAGACAAAGGTAGATGAAAGTGGGTGTTGCCCTTGGAGTATATGGCTCACCACAAGTAAAAACTTCAAGAATCTCGATTAGCCGTCTAGCGGGGGATGAAAGTCACCTCCGGTCCCAACATGGTTAGAGCATGTAGACAAAGAGTATGAGTTAGCATATAATAATATACTAAGTATGTGGGCATGCAATGCATATGAACATGAGCCTATAACCAAGTTAGATGACAAGGGCACATACATAGAAGAAGGGTATAGGAAAGGATAGTATATTAATATGCCATGAAAGTCATGATGCATGAAATGCCATAATGGCTATAGTATAGGGGTTGTGACCATAACCGACATCCAAACTCATGTGAGCTACAACATGAACTTGTCTGATGAGGCCTCCCATCGGATGAGAGAAGATTACTTGCCAAAGGTAACCTACACCACACCTTACGACCTGGTCATTTTGGTGTGATGGCCACCTTCCTTATGACCCGGTCATTTCGAAAGGATTTACATGTATATCATATCATATCATAGCATACCTTAGGGCCACCCATTTCGGTTGTTTAACCTATGTTGGCACATAGTTGAGGGAAAGGAGTGAGACCCTTGGGGATAGCCCACTTACAACTCCAATCTCACTCGGTGCTAAGTCATCATCCCACAAGAATATGTATATATATACATACCTTTAAAATAGAAAGGAAATACTTGGCATCATAATCATGCATAATTAGGCTTAAAGGCCAAATCACTTGCTTTAACTTCATGCATACGTGACCAAAAAGTCAAACACATCTCATAATCATACGTCATTGGGCTAAAAAGCCAAAATACATGTTCATGTCAAACATCATGCATAGGAGTAGCTCAATACTTATCAAATCATATTGGTGTGAGCACCCATGGTTGATCAAAGAGCCATATCATAGACATTATGTGATCAAAGAGCCATATCATAGTCATAAACATATTTGGGACTTAGCCCACATCATATCCTTCATGAAATCCATGTTCATGCATGAAAATGCTAGGATTGATGATGAGAATAGCATGGGTACTAGAATTCATAGTTTAAATCCAAATCAAGAAGAATCCATAAGAAGTTCAAAGTTAAATCAACAATTAAACGTCAATTTAATATTTCCCATGCATAGATTAAAGAGTAAGGGGACATGCATACTTGTACCTTTCTTGAATCAAAGGAATTCATCAATTTGGGGATTAATTCATCTTGAAATCATTAAATAAGAACAGTCCACACTTCAATTTCACTAAATCATTCTTGACTTAAAAGACCCATTTCAAGAAAAATTATAATTCATCAAAATTTGAGAAAACATTTTTGGGTCTTCATGGTTGAAAGAGAAACCATGAATCAATCCCACATACCTTGAATTTAACAAGAAGATTGAGAA
>JBCEWC010000305.1:0-63232 GCA_038996855.1 Solanum aculeatissimum | reverse complement strand
TAATTAATTGGTTGTTTAATTTTTTTAGGTATCAGTGAAACTAACTGATAGTTTATAAATGTGTATCATGTATCAGCTAAATAGCAAAATACAGGAATTTTAGTAATTTTTTTAAATGATAGGGACTAATAGTAATTAAGTTTATAAATGTCGTATGTTTGTGTAATTTTTAGTAGATTTTATTTGACTGGAATAAAGGACTGAAAAATTCCACCAATTTTTTTTAAAAAATTGACACGAGGTTATCTTTTATTGTTCTCCTTTAAATGCAACTCACCCTGAAACAGAAAAAAAATATTTAATGTGGATTGAATATTAATTGAATGTGGATGTGCAGGAGTGGGTAGGTACCTCTGCAAATCCTCTATATAATGAGTACATTTGCTTCGTCTCTGATTATTATCTCAACCTTTGATTTATAATTTTCTACGTACCCACTAAAATTTTCTTCCTCAATTATTTTCTCCATAAGACAACCCTCTCTTTGGATCTTTTACCTCACTTTCCTCTCATAGAAAACATCGTTATATTTTTTAATAAAAATATTTTAAAATTTAAAGTTTTTTCTTGCCTCCATCTTTTTTTCTTGCAATTAACTTGATATAATTATAGGTATATAGATCTAAAATAGGGGATAATGATTGAGATCTAAGCGTTGTGATTAGAAGTTATAATATTAATGGACCTAATAATGTTGTAACTCCGAACTTAGGCTTGGGGACATTTGAAAATGATGATTGAGATACTTTTGATAGACTTTTAGCTGCTGACATGACTAAGTTTAATAGCTTACCTAAATTAGCTCCATAGATATTCCAGTTGCTCATCAGGAAAAGCCAGATGATCAGGTCATAATCTTCGACCAAAATGATAGCCTACAATTGTACTTAAATCCCATTCAACCAACTCAATTTAGCCAACAAAAATTTCTTGCTGCATCACCAACAACGATAATGTGTGTGCCAATAACAACTACAACACCACAAGAATGGATTGATCTTCAGCAACAACAACACTTGATGCAGGATAACATTGATCCTAATTTAACTTTGCCCGTAAAGACTCCTCTTATCAAAACTTATAAAAGGTAATTACTCCCTATGTTACATTTTATATGCTTGTGTTTTGAGTTTTGATTTTAGTACTTTTGATTTAAAATTAGGAAAAATCAACCAGTAAAGGTTGTCTATGAAGTATTGCAAGAGAAACTCACATATGATAAATAAACTTGGCGCAAGTACGGTCAGAAGTCACTCAAAGGTTTTCCATTCCCGAGGTTTGCTCTCTTCATCATTTTTTTCATTTCATAAATTTTTTTGTTCAATTCTTAATTTTCCAGACAAAAAGTAGAAAAAGTTATTTACGATATGTGTAGATAAATTTAACATTGACAAGTACTGATTATTATTCTACGTGTGACATAACAGGAAGTACCAGGGGCGGATCTACCTTATTGGAAGGGCTGTCACGTGACACAGCTTCATCAAATTTTTTCAGTGAATATACATACTTACATATATATATATATATATATTAAAAATAAAATACTGTATAAAGTACTTAAAATGACACTTTTTTAAACAAAATACATGCAGCTTGTGTGGTTAGACATGTGGGATGCGCCATTAACATCTTTGTTCGAATCCCTTTTGCAGCGCTCCTTTTTTTCCCTCTTCTTGACTCTCTACTGGTGACCGGGATGTCCCATGTTCAATCCCCCCTAGCATTTTTTTCCCTCTTCTTGACTCTCTACTGGTGACCGGGATGTCCCATGTTCAATCCCCCCTAGCAGCACTTTCTTTTCCCCCCTCTCCTTGACCTCTTTTTTCTCTTCTTAACCCCCTTATTTCATTCAAATCAATCTATTATTTTTTAATTTTAGAAATAAAATTGAAATAAAACTTAAAATCTTTGAGTCCTTTATTAATTAGAATTATAGTTAGATAAAAATAAAAATATTGTTAGATTCCTTATATTTATATATTTGTGACTTGTGAGTTTCTTCACAAAAAAATATTAGTCTTGTTCATCAATCACCGTCATTCAGCTCAAGTCTCCATATCATGTTAGTATTTTCCTTTTATTCTATTTCTTTATTATGTTCTTGAAGTTTTTTATTTTTATTTGTTCATGATAAGAATTTTATTCTTTTCTATTTACTTGTTACAATGAAACAATTTAGGATTCACTAAATTGATATTTAAATTTATATATATGTATTTTATTTTTGAATTTGCACATGACCAATTGACTACGAATTATTTATTATATTATCCACAATCCTCTATATGATCCTAAATTACTAATTGTGCATATTATATGATCTTAGTCTAAATTTAATGGAGTGATATTTTTATAAAAAAGATTCCAAACGTACAAAGTTAAATTTAACAACTCAAGCTTCAACTTCAACATACTTGGAAGAATGAGGTAATGAGCCAATAAAATATCGACTTGAATAATGTTGTATAAAATTTTATTTACTAATGTGAAGACGTAAGAAATTTAATTTAAAATTTTATAATATTAATATAAAGAGTAGAAATTTTTTATCTAAGTTTTATATTATTTAAATAAATTGTTTTTCGTAAAGTTCACTATTAAGGGCCTCAATTTTTTTGAGGCCTAAAACAAAAGCTTCATTAATTTTTCTATTGAACTATTCTTGTCCTTTAAATGGTGACACCGCTTGGAAAAAATTCTGGATATGCCACTAGGAATTACTATAAGTATAGTACAAAGCTATGTGAAACAAAGAAAATAACTGAGAAAAACTCAAAAAATGAAAATTATTTCTTGGTGTCCTATTCTGGTGATCATAATCATGATCCACCAACATACCGTAGATCTCCTATTTTCTACAACTGTAGTTCCAAATACAAACTTCCAAAAGACTTAAATATTGTGCCTAAAACATTAAGTGTGAATACATCATCATCATCGTCCAAGCGTGCTAAGCGTTCTAGAGTTGATGCTTCTTCAATTTGTCCAATTGCACCTACGCTTAAAATGGAGAGCACTAATGAAATAGTTAATGTAGTCGTGGAGAACAAAAGCTATGTTGTTGAAAAGCAAGAGAACGTGAATGAAGATATTCTCATAGAATTTGAAGAACTCCAAGGAGTTACTGCTTTCATCTAATGGGGATAAAAAAGTCAAGAGAAATTGATCTTTTTTTCCTCTCCACCAACTTTATCTATATATAGCTTTTGTCGTCTAGGCATATTTTTGTTTTAGTTATAAATTCACCAGATAAGAATTTTAGGTTTATAGTTTGTTGTGTTTAACCATGTATATCATGAAAAATGATGCTTCTCTAGAGAGTTAGATATGAACTTTTATTTTCGTTTTGTTTAATTTTGTTGTTCTTTATTACGGGAATCTGGTCCCTCTTGTAAGTTGTTCTATTTTCTCAAATAGTTCTTTCTTTAAGAAAAATCATCTGACTTAGTTTATACATTAAATTATACACAATATTAAAATATTACAATTCAATTTAAGAACATCACATGACATTCTTAAAGATATCATAATTTTGAAATAAAGAAGAATCCAAAAATGAATCCTATTGGAAAAGTAGAGAAATTTATACATATATCATGATTGAAATCATTAGTTGAATCTAGCTAATATTTTTGAATGAATTTTATTTATTCATGCATTAATCATTTTTTAAGGAATTTTCACACTTAAAAAATCAATTTTATGTTCTTGTGGATTATTAATAATTTGAAAAATGCAATAAGTAATTTGCTCTAATAATCTATTAAATTGATTTTTTATGGTTTAGATTTTTTTTCTCTCTATGTAATCAATGATTTATAAATATCTCAACTATCATGTTGACTTTTTTATTCATAATTTTTTATTTTGCTAAAGGACATTTTTAAGGTCATTTATCTTTGAACAAGAAACATGTATAGAGATTACTGAAACCCTTCTAGTCTTCAGTGTTGCTAGGAGTAACATTGAATGCAACCTCTATATGTAAACTGTTATAGATTTTAATATTGATATAAAGCATTACATAATTAATGAAACAATGCACTATTTCAATATTAAACATTGTATTATCTCATCTGGTCCATTTTACTTATTATATTTATTTTTCACGTCTCTTAAAAAAATTAATAAAAGAGTAATTTGACTAAGTTATCTTTATTATTCCTCTAATCTTAATTTGATAATACTCCCTTTTGCAGCATAATTAATTCTCTATTAACTAAATAATTTGCTCGCACTTCGCGCGATCATAAATGACTTCAATAAGATTACAATCGATCCTTCCTAAAATTCAAATACTAAAAGTAATGAGAAGATATATTCTTGTTAAAACTAAAGATAGTTAGAATATTTTTTCTAGTATAAATTCAAAGATTTAATACATTAAAACCTGAATAATTTATAAATTTTTTTGATAAAAAAGTGAGTTGATCCTTCTCAAGACTACTTTTCTCATTTTATCATTTACATATTTTTCGACTGTAACATTTGTTCCTCGATGCGTTAACTTCTGAAAAATTTAATGTCTTTCGAGAAATAATCAAAGCATTACTTTCTTTATTTTATGTACATGTAAATTTAAAAAATATTTAATTTCATGGCATACACCATACTTATTTTTTTGTAGAAAGGAGATAATGTATTATAAATTAATTAGGTAATTAGTCCGCGCTTCGCGCGGTCATAGGTAATCTAATTAAGTTTATATATCTTAATATTCAAATTAATAATAAAATTATTAAGTTCTTTCTATATAAAAAATTTAACATTACAAATTATCTCAAGAACTTTTATTAAAATAATATTGCTAAAGTTCTAATTATATTCAATTATATTTTTGGATTATACATTATTTCTCGATATAACTTATTTTTCAATAGTGCTTGAACTCCCTAGCTTGAATGTTAAATTACTATAATATCCCCCAATTTCAAAATCAATTTAGTATGTTCTTTTGTATTTTATATTATATTTATTTAATTAATATATTATATTGAAAGCAAATAATTTTTCACATTGAAGAGTTCTGACTTTTTCGAAAGATTGTGACTTTTTCAAGTAGTTGTGATTTTTTCGAAGAGTTGTGATTTTTTCGAAAGGTTATGACTTTTCTGAAGAGTTACAACTTTTTCGAAGAATTGTGAATTTTTCAAAGGGTATGTACTATCTTAAATGTACTAGTCTTATTGTACGTGCTTTGCGCGTGATCAAAACGTGTATCAAATAAGGAAGAAGTAGAAGTCTATCAAATAAGGAAGATTTAGGAGTCTTTCCATGACTAGAAGTCCTTATTTTATCACTCTTTTTCATATACTTTAAAAGTCAATATTATAAATATAATTAAATAATAATTTTTTAAAAATGGTGAAAAGATGATTTTGTCTAAAACAAAGTCTTTTAACGAAGGAAAAAAAGTTCAAACAACATTTTTAAGGGTCTTCATGCTTTTAATATAGTATAGATGAGCTCCCTAACTTGAATGTTAAATTACTATAATATCCCCAACTTAAAAATCAATTTATTATATTATATTATATTATATTATGTTGAAAACAAATAATTTTTCACATTGAAGAATTGTGACTTTTTTGAAAGGTTGGGACTTTTCCAAGGAACTTTGACTTTTGAGAAGGATTTTTAATTTTTTGAAGAATTGTGATTTTTTCTAAGAGTTGTGACTTTTTCGAAGAGTTGTTACTTTTCTAAAAATTTTACTATAGTATCCCCAACATAAAAAACAATTTATCATATATTTTATATTATATTTATTTGATTATATTATATTATATTGAAAGCAAATAATTTTTCACATTGAAGGGTTGTGAATTTTCAAAAAATTATGGATTTTTTGAAGAGTTGTGACTTTTTCAAATGGTTGTGACTTTTTCGAAGGGTTGTGACTTTTTCGAAGAGTTATGACTTTTTTGAATGATTGTGACTTTTTCAAAGGGTTGTGGCTTTTTTGAAAAATCGTGACTTTTTCAAAGAGTTGTGACTTTTTCGAATGGTTGTAACTTTTTTAAAGGGTTGTGACTTTTTTCGAAAGGTTGTGACTTTTTTGAAAGGTTATGACTTTTTCGAAGGGCTGTGACTTTTCTAAAGAGATTAGTATAATACGCCCCAACTTAAAGATAAATTTACTATATTTTTTATATTAATTATATTATATTATATTAAAAATAGATAATTTTTCATGTTGAAGAACTGTGATTTTTTTGAAAGGTTGCGACTTTTTCAAGGAGTTGTGACTTTTTTGAAGAGTTATGAATTGTGACTTTTTCAAGGAGTTGTTACTTTTTCGAAGAGTTATGATTTTTTTGAATTTGAAGAGTTATGACTTTTTCGAAGGGTTAAGACTTTTTCGAATAGTTGTGACTTTTTTGAAGGGTTATGACTTTTTCGAAGGGTTGTGACTTTTTTGAATGATTGCGACTTTTTCGAATGGGTGTGACAGGCTAAATTACCGTTTAATAAGAAATAATGTCTTTTGAGTTTTTTTAACTTATCATATATATATATATGATATGCATCATTATACTATAGAATATTGACAGCATACTGCTAGTACTACTCGGGGAAGGACATGATTAAACATAGTAGGTATTACAGTAGTTAGTAGGTGCATGTGGCATAAGCTTCTAGCGGTAAGTTTTCCTTACTCTTTTATAATTGTTGTAAATAAAAATTCATAGATGTGCCATAACAAATCTTTCTATATATGATGACAATAAATTTTATTTTACATCACTCTACGTTTGGTTGATCATAATCCTTTCATGTTTTAGAAGATCCATTCCATTTGAATAATAGGACAACCTGCCATAGTCAATTTATTTGGTAAAGTAGAATATATATTATAATTAACTAGAAATGAGTGATAATAATGTATTTTCAAACCTATTTCACACATTAATTAATTAATTGATATAAATAATAAATTGTTATCTCTTCTTCTAATAATAAAAAGGCAAATCAGTGCAAAGTACCAAATTATATTAAACAATGGTAATAATACACTTAACATGAGCAAATTGATATATTTCTAGGTCTTTTTTTAAATTCAACTTGATATGTACCTGGATCACAGAAAAAGGATATCCATTTGAAATTCTTCCTATTAGACAAAAAACAAAATAATGTAGCACTCTTTTGTCTATACATATGTCTCCTTATGAAACTCTTTCTTGTTAGGAACCATATAACAATACAATTAACAATGATATGCAAAATTACACATGGTATTTGAATCCATTTATTTGTTAAAAGAATTATATGAAAGTTGTAAATGCAATAACATAACACATGTATTAGTTAAATATATCTTATAAAAATAACTTAACATGTCATTGAGTTATCTCACTCATTGGAATAAAAGTTAAATGCTTATCATGCTTGTGATGTTATCAAATTCAAAATTTAACTTATACAACATTATGATAAAATGATGACAAAATCAAAACAATATGGGATCATAGAGTATGACCTCGAGATCAAAAGTGATCAGATAAGCTTTTAAAATTTAACTTTTAATAGGATAGAAAAAGTCTCAAAAGAAGTACCTTTATCTAAAGATATGTAAGTGTTTAGATATAAATATTTTTGCTTCTTACAAAAGACACTTTAACAATCACCAAAATTTAGTTTTAAAAATTCAACAATAGAATATAGAATGACTTGCATAAAAGTGAATGTGAAACCCACAAGTTATTCTAAAACAAACATTAAAAGACAAAAACATATTTCAATCGATACACATATGCTTGTGCGCATTGAGTGATATTATTATTGCTTAAGTGCATGATTTCTAGTATCGTAACAACAATATATGTGAAAACCTCTGTTGTTCTTTAATTGTTATGGCATTAGCAAAATAAGCTATAGAATTATTGATTAGGCATAAACACTAAATGGTACAATACTCATTTATGTATCAAGAGACTTGAGTAACTTCAGCAATTTACTTGGTTTGGTGGAACTATTCTTGTGTTGTTTTCCTGTGGAATCTACGCGTGTGTTTCTTGTCCTAGTAAATATATATGTATCCATCATGCACATGTTTCATATATGATTTATAGAACTACCCTATTTTTCAAGTGGTCACATCCTTTCTTGTATCTAACACTCTATAGGCACGGTTATGGTAATAACACACCACCTATATGCACTTTCTTGACTGCTTTACAATTTAAATATCCTATATGAGAAATTGGTTTAAGAGACCTAAATAGTTAATTTGTTTTTATATATAAAGTATGTCAAAAAGTCTGACACAAAATATCTTACAATTTTTTTATGGGAAAACTTAATAGCATAAAATTGTATCCATCTAATACTAACATAAGTAGGTCAAATTTGATGTGGCAACTTTTGAACTAAAATTTCAACTTTTCACATTTTAAAACTTCTCTCTTAATCTCTATAATTTAAGATCTAGGGAGAAAAAATTCATGTAATGCATGCACTAATTGGAACTCTCATTTTGTCCGCTTTTTCATTATCTAAGAAATGTTTCATGTATGCTTTACATTTGGTCTCTATAAATATCACTTTCTTATCATTCGAATCACATATTAGATGCAGAAGCTTTGAAATTTCTACTTATAAATCAAGCAAGACAGTAAGGCAAAGTAAAAGAGAAAAATACGTACAAGCACATCGATCGACAAAGCTCTGAAAAAAAAATGCAAAATATCAAAATAAACAAAGAAAAAGAAGATCTTAAAAACATCAACTACAAGAATTATAGGGAAATAGGATGGGAAGTCAATCTACCTATAGGAAGAGGAAAACGATTAGAGAAAAGTTGAATAAGAAGAAGAGAGAGGAAGGAATAACAAATTTGAAAAGGAACACAGTTGATTGAAAGGGAGGTGTCTGTTAGGTGTTTGTAAAACTCAGTCGACTTTTCAAGTTTAGTTGAATAATTAAAAGATTAATTTTAATAGTTTTAATGTGTAAAAAAAAAACTTCGCTTGTGATCGATGGCGCCACATCATCATACTAAACATCCTCTTTTATATATATATAAGATAAGATAAGATATAAGATAAGATTAATATTTATCTATATTTTCATATTATTATTTTGATATCACATTTTCTCCAATATTTTTGAACAACTTGAAGGTGACCCAAATGCATTGGAGTGCAATGAGATTAGGGGTGTGGGAGTCCCAAATATAGGTCTCGAATTTGAGTTTTGAATATGAAAAAAATTCTCGTTAGGAAATATATTCTCCTTAAATGGTTTTTATACACTGTGAATTTAAATTAATTGAGACCTCTCATAATTCAAATATCAAACATCAAATCATGATTAAAAAAAAAACAAAAACAATGTTCACATAGCTGTCCAAACTATTTTGGTAGTTATATTCCATTTTTGACTAGGAATAAAGTTTAACATCTTAGCAACATAAGACTAGTACTACTGCCAAATCCCCAAAATTAACGTACATATAATGTATATCATTAGCAAAATATTGTATCTTCTGCTAATTCTTGTTTCCAGAGGCTGTATGACCTAAGGAGCCATAGATAGGGGGCTTGGGGAGACCATAGACAGCCTGCACAATATACAAAATCATAATGAGTTATGCTACATTTCAGTCAATGACTCAATAATATAAAGAATGTAATATCACTATTAGTAATATATGAATTAATAATCTTAGGTTGACCTAACAAAGCCTGCTCCTATCTTATATTTTAAAGAAATTTAGTACAAATTAGTCTTGAGGTGTTCAACAACTTGAAGGATAATACTAATATGTATGAAAGAAAATTAAAATAGATTAGTATCCCTCCGGTCCATTTTACGTGTCTTAATAGTTCTGACTTAATAATATTAGTTATCAAAAGTTATTTGATTAAATTATCATCTATCTCTTCTCAAGATTGGAATTTTCTTTTAGAAAGTTGTAGATCAAGAATTCTTAAAATAATAATTAATGTTATCTTTATTCTTTAAAATGACATATTACAAAGAGAACTCAAAATTTCAAAAGTTAAAAAGAGAGTTGTGATGGACGAGACGAGAGAAACTTTTTTCTATCCTCTACATTTTAAAAAGAAAATATATTCTTTTTACAAGGATTTTTTTAAATTTTTATAGTGACCCTCCATGTCATTTCTGTGTTGCTGCACATATTTTCATCGATTAGATAATTCCTATAGCGGCCCCAGGTTATTTCTGACTTGTTAGTACTGATAGTTAGTCGTCTGGCCCTCTGTTTGGAAGTTGTGCAATTTTCCATACTAGAAGGCCTATTATAGCTTGAAAAGTAATTTTTGAAGTAAAATATAAGTAAACGGTCTCAAAATGGAATTTTGACAGTTCCATCAGCTCTGAAATGACCAAATTAGGCTAGAAGCAGGTCAATTTGAGTACCGAGACCTTCAGTGTGGGTTTGTATCGAGTTTTGCTTCTTTTTTTTTAGCCTTCAAAACTGGCCAATAATTGACTTTGATCAACATTCTTAGGAAATGCACCCGAATGAAATATTTGATAGCATGGTTAACTCTGGAACATCGTGTTTGGTTTAGAACAACCTTTTGTTCGATTCCCAAGGCTTTTGGACTTATTTCAATACCCTCATTGGATTTTGACAAAAATGGCCTTGGGAAGTGGGATAGAAAATTTGACTGCACCATTAGATCCAGAACATCAAATTTGATAGGGTTACATAGTTTATTTAGGTGCACGAGGTTTTGAACGAGTTTCGAACACCCTATTGGAAAAATTAGACTTAATTGATATCAAATGCAGCCAAAATAGTGCTCTACGATCGCGGGGCCTTAGATGGGTTCACAGAGGTCACCTTCCTGGAGGTCGGGCAACCAATCCTCTGCGTTCACAGAGGCCAATTTTCCTGTTTTTGCAGTCACAAAGAGTAAAGTTGGGGTAATATATATCTGGTTATTTCTAAAATTTGATCAGCACATGAGGGAAACTTTCAACTATGATAGATCATTCATTTTTAGGTCGTTTTGATTGATTCATAAGGCCAAACTTCATGGAATTTAGAGAAAAATGTTGTCAAAGTTTCGGAAATTGCTTTTGCCACATCGTTCGAGGTAATTTTAGTTATTTTTACTGTTGTGAATTGGATTCATTTTCAAAACATCAAAAATTGATTATGTGATCGCTTTGGATCGGACATCAGCGAAAACTTTGGTCTATTTAGAGTAACTTTTTAAGACGATCGTTGTGGTATTGTCAGAATCTTCCGGTTAAGCTACTTTGAGGTAAAATTGTTGCAGAACTGCTATCCTATTCTATTATTTTCCTAAAAGAAACATCATTTTGTGTTAGGTTGATTGTTATTGTTTTGGGCATCAAATTGAGCCCCAATTTGAGGCACAAGCTCGGATAGCTGTAAGGACTATTGTACGTGGTTTGTTCTAAAACTTTAGATGCGAGTTCCACTTTTCCTGCTCTTTAGCCCCAAAATTGATCTACTTCTGTGTCTTGTGATTTTGATACTGGAATGATCATATTAATATGTGATCCTATTTTTGACAGTCTGGCGGTGTTTTGAGGCCGCTCGGAATGAAAAAGCAATTGCAGAGTGGATTGGAGCGCACGGGATCGACATTCAGGTAGACTATAATTTTTTTTCTTCTACCGAGTTAAAATATGTGAATCTTATCTATATCGCATGAATATTGGGTGGGGGAACTAGTCTGAGGCCATACTTGCTGGATTATTGTATTAGTCGATATATAGGGTTGGCAGGGTATCTGTTTGACATGTTGAGATTACTTGTATTAGTATACTGATTTTCTACTGTATTTATGATTATCTGATGATTGTTGGACCTTAGTCTAGGCTTAGGATAGTGATACACTAGACCTACATTATTTAGAGATGATTTACTGCTATATATTCACTCGGTATGACTTGAGAGGTGTAGATCCTTGTAGAACAGGATAACAAACTTGGGTAGAATAGAGTGGAGCCTTAGATGGGCGATGGCAAGACATGAACCTTATTGTTCACACGTTCGATTTCTTCTTTGGAATGTTCCTATGATATATTGGACTCTACTCGGATTTAGAGGTGATTGACGAGCCACTTAGGAGCTCAGAGTAAGACCCCTTACTGTCTAATCCTTGAGCATTTCCCATAGTTGTTACTTATCCTCCCATTACAAGATTGACAGAAGAGGATCAACTACATCATGTATACCCAGGTCTAAGGCCATACATTTGAGGCTATATAGTTTGATGTCATATCATTTGGGGCTATGTTGTTTGAGGCCATGTTGGACTAGTCTGAAGCCTAAGACCATGTCAGATTATATTGGTCACGTCTGACCATATTTGTGGCTTGAGGCCATGTCAGAACTATAGCCTGGGTCTAGGCCAGGTCATAGCCTGGGTCTAAGGCCAAGATATAGCTCGAGTATAAGGCCAGGTCAGGGTATAAATCCTGGGTCTAAGGTTAGATCGAGGTGTTCTATCAGAATTATGAGTACGTATAGATCATTGGGTTATGAGATCATTTAAGCCTTGACATCTTTAGACCCTATTCGAACATACCTTTCTTTACCTTATCATTGTGCATGGATGTATCTTATGGGCATATGGGGGCTTGATTGATTGACAAACATAAAAGGTAGGGCCTAACACCTACGTATGTTATCATACCATCGCTCAGTTCTGGTTTCTCCCATATTCGTACTCACACTTGCTCAATTATTATGTTTGGCAACTAGTGGAGTTATATTTGTAATGACCTTGAAGTTTATTTTTTACTTTTTTAGTAAAATTATTATTTTACCCTTCTCAACAATGGCCCTGAGACACATTTGGTTGATTTTAAAAGTTGGTTTTCAAGAATTTTTGTAAAAGTTGAGATTTTTTTCAAATATTGAATTTTTGAGATTTGAATTGCTTATTTTTTAAAATTTAAAGTCATTTGGAGATTCGAGTATCGTAACAAATTTTCATCAATTCTGTTAGTTCTGAAATGTGAAAATTGGCCTAGAGAGCTATGGAAATCAGATTTGGAGTTATTATATCGATCTTAGGTCCAGAGTTGAAAATTGAGTTAAAGTTTCAGTTTGGTTTGACTTTGGTCAACGTTTTGAGTTTCGAGTGCTCAAATCAATTTTTGATGGTTCCAATGCTCTCGATAGGTGATTCTAGTACTAAAAATAGTTTTGCATTAATTTTTGAGTGTTTGTCTAATTTAGATTTAAGGAGCTTTATTGGGTTCCAGGTCAAGGAGGCCTCTGAATCGATTTTCGATGAGTCTATTGAGTCTGGAACATCAAAATAGTAGGAATGCTTGTATGATTTGTGTATATGGGATTCTGAATGAATTTCAAGGGTTAATTTTGAGTCTTTGAAATTGCTTGAAAAATTTACTATGAACTGGTGTTATAGGCCTTACTTTAGCGAAGACCTGATGTCTATAGCAAAGCGTGACTATTTTGTGGATTTCATTATAGCAATATCAAAAAGGGGTTTTCAGACCCCTAATTATCATTTTTGAATATTTTTTTCATTTTTAAACTTTGAGAGCTTGGCTTGGATGACTTTTGCTTGATTTTTCGAAGCTTTTCATTGAAAAAGGTATTTTCCACTTCCCTTATCGTTATTTATTAACTATACCTTGATTTTAATATCAAATTTAAAGTTTTAAATTTAGAAAATTGAGGCTTTTTCATGAACTTGTATTTTGTTTTTAAAAAATGATGATTTCAAGTCCATTTCAGCTCTATTTTTTAATTGGTTTTCACTAATGGCTTCCTGATCATGAGAGGAACATTTTCATCTAAAAAATTTTAACTTTTGGTCTTGATTTCTGATAGTGGATTTTTGGAAGTTTTTTCTCTTTTCTTTGAATTACTTGATTTTGGTGTTGTTACCTTCGCATTGTGATTGTGAATTCATTTTGGAATAGATTGTGGTGCTTTGATTTCCATTCGAAAAGGGAAAGCATTTTCTTTGGAGTGATGTTTTGGCTAATTCAAGGCAAGTGGATTCTAAATCTTGTGGAGTTTAATTGAACTTGGTATTTTCTTTAATCTTGTTGAGTTTAATTAAACTTGGTATTTTCTTTCTGTGTGAAACTTGGGGTTTAGTGAATTGTTCTAGTGGATATGATTGGGTAATGGAGATGTCGAGGTTATGACATGTATGAATTGATGCTTATTTGTTATTGATTAAGCCTTATGATGTTGACATTGTGAATAAGGCTTATATTTCCAATTGTTAAGATGCTAAAGTATTCATGTTGATCTAATTGTTGAACCTTGATTCATGTTACATGAATTTATCTATTGAAGTACAATATGTGAAATTTTGAGCAAGATGCATATTTTGAGCTATTGTTGGACATGTTGAACTAAATGTTTGTGAAATATGAACTTAATTATGAATAGTCCTAAGTTTTGATGATAAGAGGTTATTGAAAGACTTGAGCTATGATAGGGTGTGATTACTATATAATGTTTGAGGATGACACAAGCGTTGAAAGAATAATGTGAATGATTGATTATTATTAAATAAATGACTTATGTAGACATCTTGCATTTCCTTATACTTTGGAAAGTGATTATTGTGTTATGATGCTATATATTTGCTTGACGTTCCATTGATGATGAAAAGCCAAAGAGAAATAGCTTCGTCTAGATATGAAAGTTAAATACCGAAGGAAAATGGTTCCAACTAGTAAAGAAAAAAAAAAGAAAAGTCAAAAGAAAATGATTTTGGCTAAAAAAGAAAAGAAAAAGAATGAAAAACGAAGGGAAATAGTTCTAGCTAGATATGAAAGTTAAGTGCCAAAGGGAAATGGTTTCGAGGGATACATGGTCCATGTGTGACCCTCATGAATTCCGATCTAATTATATAAGCAAATGTGTATCGTAAGATAGACATGGATCATGATTACTTGATATTTACATTGTTTTGCTTGCATTTCATTCCATTCCATTCCACATCATTCTTTACATTAAATGTTGATACATAGACTTTGTGTGACATATTGAATGACTTGAAACTCGTATATTATTGAGATTGAACTATTGAGATGATGTGTTATGTGACTGTATGTGTATGAATTATCTATATTGTATATACTTGCCTTTCCTTAGTGTAGGATTGTAGTCCGAGGTATGTGATTGGGAATGCAAGAGTGCTTAGTTCTTTATTATCTACCTGTGATTAGGTCTTCTTGTTAGGTACCTTGGTACTCACCCTTATTTTTAACACATAGGTTGTGAGCCTGGATCCTGTTGACGTTCTCATCTCTCTTTCAGATTGAGCTATTGACAGACTAAGAGGTAGTTGCTTGTTGCTCTAGCATACTCTCAAGACTGTCAAGCATCTTTGTTGGTTTTGTTCTATTTGAGAGATAAAAACTATTGAGACTTGTATTATTTCTTCATGTTTCTTTTATATTAGAGGCTTGTACATGTGACACTAGTTTTTGGGATGGTTTTTAGATTTTCTTATGCCCATATGCTTTAAATCCTCATTATTTATATCGGATTGTTGTTTAAACTTTCACATTATCTTGTATTAGTTTGTTGACCTATTTAGGCTGACTTGTTCTCGATAGGTAAAGATAAGTGCAATCAGACCCAATTTCAGGTCATGACAATTTGATATCAGATTTCCAAGTTCATAGGTCTCACATGAGTACAAGCTAGTAGAATAAAGTCTCAAGGATCAGTATGGAGACGTTCGTTGCTTATCTTTGAGAGTATATGGAGACTCTTTAGGAAAATTCCCTTTTTACTTCTTTCATTTCAGTCGTGTGTGGATTCTTAAGTTAGTGTTGAGTGCCATGTGTTCTTTTGATAGATGGGCAGGACTAGAACATCAGTTATTGGTAGGGGAGATACAACCCCTGAGATTGTTACTGAGTCCCCAGTTCGGGGTAGAGCTATGGAAAGAGTTGAATGCTAAGTTAGGGGTTAGGTCCTTAAGGATATGTTGTGGGTTTGCATTTTAGATTATAGTGGTCAGTGGGATCAATTTTTATCCCTAACAGAGTTTTCACATAACAATAACTACTATTCAAGTATTCAGATGGCTCTGTTCAAAGCCTTATATGGTAGGAATTGTTGCACTCCTGTTGGATGGTTTGATTCCATAGAGCCTAGACCGTATGGTAAAGATTTTCTGTAGGAGTCTCTACCTAAAATTCAGGTGATTCAAGACAGGTTAAGGGAAGTGCAGAGCCGGCATCAGAGTTATGATTATCGTAGACACTGCCCTCTATGTTTTGATATTGGTGACCGAGTATTTCAATGAGTATCTCCCTTAAAGTAGGTGATGAGATTTGATAGATGGAGTAATCTTAGTGCCCGGTGTATTGGACCATTTAAGATTATAAGGAGGATCGCTAGTTACATATGAATTAGCCTTGCCTCTAACATATTCAGCTATACATCTAGTTTTTGCATGCTCTGATGTTATGTTAGCATGTGCCACATATGTCACATATACTATAGTATGATTCTATTTAGTTGGATGACCGCTTGACCTTTATTGAGGAGTCGATGGTCATTTTAGCTAGAGATATCAGATAGCTTAACTCTAGAGCTATATCTGTGGTTAAGGTCTAGTGGAGGCACTAGCCAATTGAGGAGGCCACCTAGGAGACTGAGCGGGACATGTAGGAGTAGTACCCCAACTTATTTGAGTCTTTAGGTATGCCCTTATCCTTACTTTTGTGGACGAAAGTTTTTGTAGTAGTGAATGTTGTAATGACCCTCTAGGTCATTTTCGTATTGGCATGCATTTTTCATCATTTAGAGTATTCTTATAGTGATCGTAAGTCATTTATAACTTGTTGGCATTGATAATTTGGTAGCCTGGTTATTCATTTGGAAGTTGTGCAGTTTTCCATGTTTAAAGGCTTGTTATAGCTTGAAAAGTGATTTTTGAAGTAAAATATGAGTAAATGGCCTCATAATGGAATTTTGACACCTCCATCAGCTCTAAAATGGCCAAATTAGGCTCAAAGTGTGGTCAATTTGAGTACCGAGGTCTTCAGTGTTGGTACTGAGTTTTACATTTTAGTATTCAAAATTGGCCAACAACTGACTTTGGTTGACATTCTTAAGAAATGCAGCCAAATGAAAATTCTGACAACACGATTAGCTCTGAAATGCTGAGTTTGGTCTAGAACAACCTTTGTTCAGTTCTCAAGGATTCTAAATTTATTTTGAGCCCCTCGTTGGATTTTTATTTAAAATGGCCTTGAGAAGGAGGACTTACATTCAGTCGTAACGACCTCGTATGGAAATTTTGACTGCATCAATGGATCAAAATCATTAAATTTTATAGGAATACATAGTTCACTTGCGTACATGGGATTCCGAATGAGTTTTGAACATCCCATTAGAAAGATTAGACTTAGCTAATACTTGATGTAGCAAAAATAGTGCTCTACGATCACATTTTCGAAAACTTTGGAAATAGATTATGCAATCGTTATGGATTGAATTTCAGTGAAACTTGGATCTATTCTGTGGAATTTTGTGATATGATCACTATGGTACTGTCAAATCTTTTGGTTAAGCTGCATTTGAGGTGAAATTGCTACGGAACTGCTGCCCTATTATATGTTTTTCTAAAATAAATTTATTTTTATGTTAGATTGATTGGTATTGTTTTAGGTATTGGATTGAGCCCCAATTTGAGTCACGAGCTTAGTTAGCTGCAAGGACCATTATACGGGGTTCATTTTGGAATTTTAGATGCGGGTCCCATTTTTTTACTTTTTAACCCAAGAATTGGTCTAATTTTGTGTCTTTTGATTTTGGTACCAAAATGATTGTATTAATGTTGTGATCCTATTTTTGACAGATTGACAATATTCTAAGGCTACTAAAAAAGGAAATACACCTACAAAGTGAATTAGAGCACACGGGATCGACATTCAGGTAGGCTATGATTTTCCTTCTTCTATACTGAGTTAGAATATGTTAATCTTGTTTGGATAGCATAGATATTGGGTGAGGGAACTAGTCTGGGGCCATACTTGTTGGATAATTGTATTAGCCAATATATGATGCTGACAGGATATCTATTTGACATGTTGAGATTACTTATGATCAGTATGCTGATTTTTTGTCATTTTTATGGTTATCTGATGATTGAAGGGCCTTAGTATAGGCTTAAGCTAGTGATGCCCTAAACCTGCATTGTCCAGATAGAGTGTTATATATTTACCCAGTGTGACTTAAGAGACATAGATCCTTGTAGACCGGGATAGCAGACTTGAGTCAGATAGAGTGGAGCCTTAGATGGGTCATGGCGGGATGGGAACCTGATTGTTCACACGATCAATTACTTATTTGTAATATTCTCATGATATATCAGACTCTACTCAAATTTAGAGGTGACCGATGAGCCATATAGGATCTCAGAGTAAGATTCCTTATTGTCTAAGGCCCGAGCATTTCCCGTGGTTGTTACTTATCCTCCCATTACGTGATTGAAAGATAAGGATCGACTATATTCTATATACCCCGGGTCTAAGGCCATATCATTCGAGGTCATGTTATTTGAGGTCATATCATTTGAGGCCATAAGACCATATCGTTTAAGGCCATATCATTTGAGACCATGCTGGACTAGCCTGAAGACTAAGGACATGACAGACCATATTGGCCACATTTGACCGTATCCGCGGCTTGAGGCCATGTTGAAACTATAGCTTGGGTCTAAGGCCAAGTCACAACCTAAGTCTAAGGTGAGGATACAACCTAGGTATAAGGCCAGGTTAGGTTATACAACTTGGCTCTAAGGCCATATCAGGGTGTTCTGTCAGAATTGTGAGTACATACGAATCATTGGGTTATGAGATCATTTAAGCCTTGACACCATTAGAACTTATCCCAACATACCTTTATTTATCTTATCATTATGCCTATGTGTACCTTCTGGGCTTATGAGGGATCGATTGGCATACAAGCATTGACAGTAGGGCCTTATACCCACGTGCATCATCACACCATCGCTCAATATCTTGTTGCTCCCATATTCACACGCATACTTGCCTGGTTCTTGTGTTTCGCGACTTATGAAGTACATTATATTCTATCTTATCACTACTTTATTTATTGTTCTTACTCAGTCGATTTATGATGTGTACTAGGTAGCTTATTTTTAGTGCTCATACTATACTCTACATCTATTTCGTGATGCATATGCGAGCACGAGCCAGCAACATTGATGCCCCCTATTTTTGATGTCATATCAGAGACTTGTGATGAGCAGTGAGCATTTTTGTAGTACTCAATGTTGTAATTACCCTCTAGGTCATTTTCGTGTTGGTATGCATTTTTCATCAATTAGAGTATTCTTATAAAGATCCTAAGTAATTTATGACTTGTTGGGATTGATAGTTTGGTAGCTTGGTTGTTCGTGCTTAAAGGCTTGTTATAGCTTGTAAAGTAATTTTTGAAGCAAAATATGAGTAAATGGCCTCATAACAGAACTCTGACACCTCCATCAGCTCTAAAATGGCCAAATTAGGCTCAAAGTATGGTCAGTTTAAGTGCCGAGGTCATTAGTGTTGGTATTGAGTTATATATTTTAGCATTCAAAACTGGCCAATAGCTAACTTTGGTCGACATTCTTAAGAAATACACCCAAATGAAAATTCAGATAGCGCAGTTAGCTCTGAAATGTTGAGTTTGGTCTAGAACAACCTTTGTTCAGTTCTCAAGGCTTCCGAATTTATTCTGAGACCCTCGTTGGATTTTTATTTAAAATGGCCTTGAGAAGAAGGACCTGCATTCAGTTGTAACGACCTCGTATGAAAATTTTGACTGTGCCATTGGATCAAGATCATCAAATTTTATAGGGTTGCATAGTTCATTTGCGTACATGGGATTCTGAATGAGTTTTGAACATCTCATTAGAAAGATTAGACTTAGCTGATATTTTATGTAGCCAAAATAGTGCTCTACGATCACATTTTCAAAAATATTGAAAATTGATTATGCGATCATTGTAGATCGAATTTCAATGAAACTTGGGTCTATTTTGTGGAATTATTTTATCTGATCACTGTGGTATTGTCAAAATCTTTTGGTTAAGTTGCATTTAAGGTGAAATTGCTATGGAATTGTTTCCCTATATATTAGTTTTCTAAAATAAATTTCATTTTATGTTGAATTGATTGGTATTGGATTGAGCCCCAATTTGAGCCACAACTTGGTTAGCTGTAAGGACCATTATACGGGGTTCATTTTGAAATTCTAGATACGGGTCCCACTTTTTCTACTTTTCATCCCGAGAATCGGTCTAATTTTATGTCGTGTGATTTATGTACCAAAATGATTGTATTGATGTTGTGATCCTATTTTTGACAGATTGACAACATTCTAAGGTTGCTCAAAAAGGAAATACACCTACAGAGTGAATTAGAGCACACAGGATCGAGATTCAGGTAGGCTACAACTTTCCTTCTTCTATACTGAGTTAGAATATATGAATCTTGTCTGGATAGCATAGATATTAGGCGGGGGAACTAGTCTGGGGCCATACTTGTTGGATTATTGTATTAGCCAATATATGGTGTTGACAGGGTATCTGTTTGACATGTTGAGATTACTTATGATTAGTATGGTGATTTTTTGTCATTTTATGGTTATCTGATTATTGTAGGACCTTAGTCTAGGCTTAAGCTAGTGATGTCCAAGACCTGCATTCTCCAGATAGACTACTATATATTCACCCAGTGTGACTTGAGAGACATAGATCCTTGTAGACCGGGATAACAAACTTGAGTTAGATAGAGTGGATCCTTAGATGGGTCGTGGCTAGATGGAAACCTGATTGTTCACACGATCGATTAATTCTTTGGAATATTCTCACGATATATCAGACTCTACTCAAATTTTAGAGATGACCGATGAGCCATTTAGGATCTCAGAGTAAGATTCCTTATTGTCTAAGGCCCGAGCATTTCCCGTGGTTGTTAATTATCCTCCCATTACGTGATTGAAAGATAAGGATCGACTACATTCTATATACCCCAGGTCTAAGGCCATATCATTTGAGGTCATGTTATCGTTTTAGGCCATGTCATTTGATGCCATGTTGGACTAGTTCGAGGACTAAGGCCATGTCAAACTATATTGGCCACGTCTGACCATATTCGCGGCTTGATGCCATGTCGAAACTATAGCCTGAGTCTAAGGCCAAGTCACAACCTAAGTCTCATAAGGCCAGGATACAGCCTAGATATAAGGCCAACAGGTTATGGTATACAACTTGTCTCTAAGGCCAGATCAGCGTGTTCTATTAGAATTGTGAGTACATAGGAATCATTGGGTTATGAGATCATTTAAGCTTTGACACTGTTAGACCCTATCCCACCATACCTTTATTTATCTTATCATTGTGTGTGGGTGTACCTTCTGGGCTTATGGGGGCTCGGTTGGCGTACAGGCATAGACAGTAGGGCTTTACACCCGCGTGCATCATCACACCATCGCTCAATATCTGGTTGCTCCCATATTTGCATGCATACTTGCCTAATTCTTGTGTTTCGCGACTTATGGAGTACGTTATATTCTATCTTATCATTGCATTATTTATTGTTCTTACTCAGTCGACCTATGATTCCTACTGGGTACCTTATTTTCGGTGCTCATACTACACTCTGCATCTATTTCGTGATGCAGATGCGAGCATGAGCCAACAACATTGATGCCCCCTGTTGTTGCAGTCATATTTGGAGACTTGTGATGAGCATTGAGCATTCTTAGATCCTTCTAGTTTCATCTATATCAGTGGTCCGTCTTTTGCTTTCAAAGACTAGTCCTATATATTCTTTTGGTCTTACATATGTCTCTCTCTCTCTCTATATATATATATATATGTATGTATGTATGTATGTATGTATGTATGTATGTATATATATGTATGTATGTATCTTTGTGACTCGATTGTGGTGTATTTTGTCTATAGTATCTGTATAAGTGACTTCAAAGTTCAGGGAGGGATGTCTTATAGTTGTTTTTATATCTATATAATACCTTATTAAATTATCAATTAATTTTCCTTTGGGTTATCTTCTTACTTACCTCCTTTATTGGCAGTTTTGGGTTATGGGTTGACTTATCTATCGACGAGTTATATGCATGGTAGATGTCATCGTGACCTATAAAATTGGATCGTGATAATTTTTTATACATAAGAGATCTTCATTTATTACATATACATTATCTGGAAAAGATAATTTTTTTTCTGTTCAAATCGAAGAAGAGCTCTTGCCAAAAAAAAAAAATTGTAAAAAGAAAAGAGAATATTTCCTCAAACTTCTAGAGAAAAAGAGCACACTCATACACCAATTATGATAACTCCTTAATTATTGAAGTGATGACTAATTTGGAGAAAATAACTAATGACATTCTTAATTATCTAAAATGAAGGTTATGGTAAACTAATCCTGAATGATTTGGTAGGTGTACAATCATAAAAATAAAATATTTGAAAAAAAGGATATGTAAGTACGAAAGTTTTTTTAGACATGTATTTAACTTTTAAAAAAAAAAAGAAGAGATAAATACACTAACCTCTCTTTTCGCTTCTCCAAGAATCGAAGTAAGGACTTTCTCTTTGCTAATGTTATATCTACATGCAAAAAAACTCGAACACATTACGAAAATAATTTAAAGATGAACAAAACATTAACCATATTTGATTTTCAAAGAAGAACAAAAAGAAAAATGTATAACCTCCACTTAATGTTTGCGCGAACAATTGTTTTTTTGACAAGAAGGCATCCCTACTTTTTGAACATTCTGCAAACTTTAGAATATTCTTTGCCTACATAAAGAAAAAACAGATAATTCTGAAATCACAATTTTGTGTAATCAATTTAAAAGAGAAAGGAAACAAATCAGGAATCGACGATATTTAATTGATAAAAACCTTATCATCAGAAATGTCAAAAATCAAAATCGATCCATCATAAGTAATACTCATTGGTGCGACTTTCGTGCAATTTTCCGAGAGCCTGATAATAAAATCAATACAAAAATGTTGGTCTATCACTTTTATAATATTTTTAAATTTTATATATTTTTTTATGAAAGATCTTTATTTTATAAAAATAAGATATTTAAAGAAATTAAGAATAATTTAGAGTAAAATAACAACCTTCTTTATTTTCTAAAATAAAGCTTATGTAAAATTAAATTTAAAAGGTTAAATAGGCACTTCAACATAAAATAAAGTAATATTTGACCCAAAAAGAATGGGGTATTAGAAAGTATGAAGTCGTGTTTGGATATCCATTTAATTAATTTGAAAGAAAAATACCTTTCTTTTCGCATCTCCAAGAATTTATCTATGGAGTTTCTCCTGGCCAATGATTGTTCTACATGCAATAAAAATGAACTCATTACTAAGATAATTAAAAGATGAACAAAACATTAATCAAATATATTATTTTCAAAGGAGAAGAAAAAGAAAAATATTTAACCTCCACTTAATGTTGACAATTGTTTTCTTGACGAAAATACTTCCCTAATTTTCGACCTTTCAGCAAGCATGATAATATCCTCCGCCTACGTCCACAACAAATAATTCATAAATCTCATTATGTGTAACCAATTATAAGTGAAAGAAATAGGATTAAAGATCAATGACATTTGATTGATAAAAACCTTGTCACTGGAAACATCAAAAGTCGTAATTGTTCCATTGTACGCAATAGTTAGAGATACAATTTTCGTACCATTCTCCGAGTCACAACAAAGCCTAAATAATAAGATCAACACCAAGATTAATTGATTAGTATTTTGATAGTCTAAAGCATTAATAGAGTCAATGCAAACACTATGTTTGCTAAAAATATTTCTCTCTTTAATTTTTTAGATGTTTTTTTACTAGAGACTTTCATTTGTGAAATATGAAAAATGATTATTCTTTTACTATTCAAATTATAAAGGCTCATTATGTAAGTATAAAAAAAATGATCAAAATTATATTGGCCTACCAACTTTTGTTAAATTACACTAGAATACCATTAAATAATTACAAAATAGGTAAAGTTTCTTTTTTGGTATCAATTAATACTCAAGACAAATTGATGTGATGTGTATTGGGAAGGTAAAAAGTTGAACAAAAAAAATAAATAAATGGTGGAAACATTGCATTAAACATAAAAAATATATTTAAACAATAAAGGTACAAAAAATTTAGTTGAATAAAATGGTATATTGTGGTAAATATTTTGTTATTTTAGTAAATAAAAAAGATCTGATAATTTCAAGTGTTAAAGTGTCTACTTTTGTAATTTTTCCAATTATAAAATAGCAGTCGTCATAAAAATTATAAGAAGAATTGAACCTTTACTAACAAAGTGAGAATTCACATAGTCAATCAACTGAAATAAATTCAAATACGTATAAACTGATGGCTATCTTTTTGCGCACTCTTTAACCAAAGTGGTGCACTAGCACCATGTGATGGGGACGCGACCCCAGTGCGGTCAGGGGGAGGAATTTTCCTAAAGCTTGGCTATGGAGCAACTTTAATCACTAACCCCAAACCTACTTCTGCTGGGAAAATGATGGGCAACCCAAGTGTGAAAGCCAAAGTCACTACCCACAACAGCATCCCAGCAGTTATTTTCAAATCATCCACTACTATGGAGTCATGGATGAAGAGTGTAAGTACACCATCATAGGTAAATTTCTTAGAACTCATACCAAAATTTAAAGGATTAGGTCGTCTTGCAAAACAAAAAAAAAATCGGGGAAGTAAAGAAAGGTGCATCTGATTTTCATACTGTTTTCATAAATCTCAATAATGAAGATACTTTCAAACTGAACAACAATTATATGGGAGCGACAATGGTTGCAAGGAGTGTGAAAAACTCCAAAAATCAAATGTCAATGAAGCCTCTTCCATCAATGCAGGAATCGAGAATACAAACATCACCATCGAAGAATAAAAGGAAGACATTCAAATCGTGGATAATGAATAAGGAACCAGGAGTAAAAAGAAATCCACCACAAAAACAAAACGAAAAGAACAAGAAAGGAAGAAGCAGAGGAACTACCAAAGAAATAAAGCTTGAACCTTGAAAATGAAAAATATTAAGAGCTTCAAAGAATTGATGGAGAAAGAAAAAATAATATCAGACTAAGGAAAGCTAAGGCCAATACCAAGATAAAGACAACAATATGCTTTTTGAAAACCATGTGTTAAAGAAGAACCAACCACAACACGTTGATGATAATAAAGAGCAAGAGGAGGTTGAACAAGATCATGATTTTGTCACCAACTTCCACAACAACAGAAACAAGAAAACTCCGACCACAACGACCAAAGGAAATCAAGATAGCAACATTGACAACACAGAGAAGGCAAAAGGAGGAAACAAAGGGAAGAAGAATCAAAACATATCCAGTCTTGACAAAAAACAAAAGGAAGAGATCGCCTCCAAGAACATTGAAACTTTTACCTCTCATATAGTGGAATCAAAGGACTCGGTCAGCTTGGAACTAGACAGTGTCATTGAAAAAGAGGGATTATCCCCCACAGGTAGATTAAGAACAGGAAAAAAGAAGCAGAAACATACCAAAGTGCACTCTACCTATGGAGTGTAAGATAACAAAACGAAATGACTCCCCCAATAATCCTCATGTTTAATATCATAAATTGGAATATTAGTGGGTTAAGTCTCAAAAATCTTTTGATAGACTTATCAATCTAGTCAGCATTAATAAAGTGCAACTTCACTACTCAGGGCTATTTGTCTCGTTTTGAAAATCAACCACAGGTGTAGTAGCATCACCTAAACCATCCGGGCATACTCATGTTCTCTTCCAACAACGATCTCTGCTATTACTCTCACTCTCATACTGAAGCACCCTTTTAGGAACTTGAACAACTTGAGTAAATGTCTTTCCTTTGAACTTCACCGAAGGAAGTCGAGATTTTCCTTTCTTATGTCGTTGGGATGACTTGGCATCCAAAGAAGGAGGTACACACATATTGGGGACTTTAGTTATATGTACTTCGTTAGAACCCTCGAAGTATACGACAAAAGTTTTCTACGAATAATCACTAAGAAAATTTCCTTGAGTCTTCTTCCACCAAGCCTGATAGTTAGATCCAAAAAAATTTCTTATATTAGGTATGACTGAGGGGAAAGTCGCGCGGGATGTAGATCCACTCATAGTGTAAATTCTTCAAAACATGAGTCCTTTGTCTAAAGAAGTGCTGCAAATATCATGCTTCATGATACTAGAGATATTTTGATAAAATCTAAATTGACAACTAAAGCAATATAGACTATATGGCTCAATGATAAATGATTTTTAAATCTAAGGGGAAGATAGTTGAAGTGAATACTCATGAAATAGCTCGACTCCAACTCAGGTGCATTATCATTATCCACATAAAAATAAGGGTATGTCTTGTCTAATGCGGTAGATGTCCAAGTCATATTCTCTCCACCATGGACATATTTTTTTGCATTACTTTTGTCAAAATATCTTGCACCTCCCTCTCTAGAGTATACCACCATAGTAGGAACAAATGGACTATTAGCAAAGGCAAATTAAAATGAGTCTTGAAATAATGAGCGAGCCAACCATAAATATAATGGATGGGAAAGCATGTTGTAATTTGGTCAAGTTGTGATGCAGTTGAGATCTTATCCAAATCGTTGTAGATACTGGCTAACACCAGAATTGCGCGATAAAAAATAACTCACTTTATTAGGCCCAATATCCTCTCATCCTAGAGGCCCACTTGATGGCACGTGTCGAATGACATGGCATGCCAAGTCAAATAAAGAAGCTAATAGGATCATGCCAAGTGTCAAAAGGACATGGCATTCCTATTTCAATTAAAGGTCAATAAGAATATGCTACATGTACAAGTGATATGTTCTAACCAAACAAATATAGCTTATATCACTTGAAAGAAAACATATTCCTATCATTTTTCTTGTGCCATATCACTTAAATCTGATTGATCGGAAGAAAACCTGATTCTGTCATAACTCTTCTATTATACAACTATATATAGGGGTTCTCATAATTTAAAATTCACATATAAGAATTCTAACAAGAAGTCGGAGAGAGCTCATGGATCAAACGCCACAAATTTCTCTACAAGCACCAAGTTCAAGAATTCAAGCAATCAAGCATTCAAGTTCAAGAATGCATCAAGATCAAGACCACCAAATTCAAGAACAAGCCCAAATTCCTTAGATTCAAATACAAGTCAAGATCAAGTTCAAGAACAAGTCTGTATCAAGTTAATCAAATTCATAAATCAAGATCAAGACCACCGAATTCAAGAACAAGCCCAAAAGTCCTTGAATTCAAATACAAGTCAAGAACAAGTCTGTATCAAGTTCATCAAATCCATAAATCAAGATCAAGACCACAAGATTCAAGATCAAGCCCAAAAGCCCTTAAATTCAAGTACAAGTCAAGATCAAATTCATCAAGTTTTTATAAGATTTAAGATTAAGATAAAAATCCCTTGAAATTATATTTAAAAAGGAAAATCAAAGGATTCACCTATGAATCCTCTAATTCGCCTTTTCAAATATAAATTCAAGGGCTCTTTAGCCTAATCTTGAATTTTATAAAAACTTGATGAATTTAATCTTGACTTATACTTGAATTCAAGGGATTTTGGGCTTGATCTTGAATCTTATGGTCTTGATCTTGATTAATGGATTTGATGAACTTGATACAGACTTGATCTTGAACTACATCTTGACTTGTATTTGAATTCAAGGGTTTTTGGGCTTGTTCTTGAATTCGGTGGTCTTCATCTTGATTTATGGATTTGATGAACTTGACAGACTTGTTCTTGAACTTGATCTTGACTTGTACTTGAATCCAATAATTTTTAGGATTATTCTTGAATTTGGTGGTCTTGATCTTGATGCGTTCTTGAACTTGAGTGCTTGATTGCTTGAATTCTTGAACTTGTTGTTTGTAGAGAAATCTACGACGTTTGATCCATGAGCTCTCTCTGGCTTCTTGTTAGAATTCTTGTACGTAAATTCTAAATTATGAGGACCTCTATATATAGTTGTAAATAGAGGAGTTATGATAGAATAAGAATTTCTTCCGGCCAATTAGATTTAAGTGATATGGTGCGGGAAAAGTGATAGGAATAAGTTTCCTTTCAAGTGACATGACTGTATTTGATTGGTTGAAACACATCACTTGTACATGTGGCATATTTTTATTAGTCTTTAATTGAGATAGGAATTTCATGTCATTTTGTCACATGACATGATCCTATTAGCTTATTTATTTGACTTGGCATGCCACGTCATCCGACACATGGCATCAAGTGGGCCTCGAGGATGAGAGGATATTAGGCCTAATAAAGTGGATCATTTTTTTTGTAACCCACATAAATAAATTTGAGCTTTTAATTAAATTCATATTTTATTGAATTTAATTAATTAATCTAATTATATTAATCCAAAATATTTATTTGGAGTGTATTCATATAAGTGTTTTCTTCATCATCTTCAAGAAAGGCACTCAGGTAAATTGGTCTTGGGTATTCATCTGTGCCAACGTTAACTTTCTTTAAGAGATCTACTACAGCCTTCACTCCTTCTTCCATTTCTAGTGGAGTGTTTCCCGCATCTTCTTCTTCTCGTGGATCATTGTCATTAAAAATATATGACAACACCAAGCAATATCTTCCAACTCTCTATCAATCTTTATTTGTGATAAGACCTCGAGTTCACTCAAGGTTGTAATATGATATAAGGAGACTACACTTTCTTTATCTTCCTCGCGCCCCTTGGTGTAAACTACTGTATAAGTCTTTGCCTTTAGTACCTTTTCACATGAAACCATAATCGCCACTTGACATTTCATCCTAGAGGGAATCGTGTTTTGGATATGCTTTTGGATAGGCGGAGCCAATGTCGTCAACCTTAGATAACTTCTTTGATGTTTGTTATTCATTTTATTTGATTATCCCAACCTCTTGAACACAGAAGTCCTCGTAGTGGGTCTTCTAAGTCGATCAAAGATAAAAAGCCTTTTATTAGAAGAAACAGACTCGTCTTCTATAGTAATATAATTGCTACTTTGTCCTTCTTATGGAGATGTGAATTGGAGGTGGTTTGCAATATCCTAAACCTTCACGTGCTTGCTTGGTGATATATTCTAATGGGAGTTTCCCTAATTTAGATGGCTCATTGGGGTTGTATCCATCTTTTGCAAATAACTTGTAAGTATTTGGGTCAAAGCCTTTTGTACGCTTTGTAGGGAGTGACATATCCTGACGGGTATTTTGAGCCAGAATTTTGTGAGTAGCTTTGAAGACAAGTTTATTGCATCAATGTGTTTTATTGAAAGAATTATCCCTCCCAGTATATTTTCTTGAAGATTAGATAATGGACCTGCCTCTTTCTTTACCTTCGAAGCATAGCGGGGTACTAAAGTTTTCTTTTTGGAGGATATGATCTTCCCTTTATTTAGACGATATGATCTTCCCTTTATTTGGACAAGGATCAAGCTCCGCAATATTGGCCTTGACCTTTTCAACAACCACATTAGTACTTTTTATTGCAAGCATATTGGACTTGGTCGATTTGACATCATCAAGTTTTTCCTCCTTCATCACGTAACTCTTCAAACAGAATTTTACATCAGCAAAGTGTGACTCAACTTCAGTGAAAAGATTATCATCAACAACTATTTTACTTTCGATTCCATCTTGAAGATACTTCAAACATTGATAGTAGGAGGATGATACAATTTTGTTCTCATATACCCAAGGCCTGTCAAGCAATATATTATCTAAAGTCTTTGCATCGATCACATGCATCCATGCACTAGATTGCAAATCACCAATATGGATTTCTAACTTGATGGAGCCTATAGACCTCTGTATCCCTTGATTGAATCCTTGTATTAACGAACGACTTTTGCTAAGTTCTTCAGTCATAATGCCTAGTTCCTTCAATGTGTGAATGGGTAGAATGTTAACTCCAGATCCTTCATCTATCAAGATTCTATTTATCCTCTTCTCTAGCATGTGACCTATCATATACAAAGGACGATTATGTAGTTTTTCATCAAATAGAAGATCATCATCTGTAAATGTGATTTTTGTATCACATGTATATACTTCTTGAGAAAAGGGTTCTATAGGCTTTTCAGAAGATAAGGGGATATTTTTTATGGAGTTTCACCTGTTGCTTCTCCTTGATCCATGGGAGACATCATCGATGAAGTTTTCACTTATTGTTTCTCCTTTGCCGGCATTAAAAAATTATGCCTCGATGTTGTCATAAATAGTCTTAGTGTGAAACCAACTCGGTAAGAACTCTCCAAAAGTCATAGGACATCGTGGTTTCTGGTGGTAATGCGCTTCCGCCTTTGCTTTCTTTGGATGTTTGACTGACTTTTGCTTCTTTGGTCTCCTCACTATCCTCCCTTTGGTCGGTTTCTTAGATGACTCTTTTCATGAACTTTTCTTGTTACATCTTTGCCTTGTCACGAGAATCTAACCTTCATCATTATCTCTATCACTTTGGGTTTTTTTTACTCTACTGACTTTTCCTTTTTAGAGGTATATATTTGGACTGGGTCAAGCGAGAGCCAAAAGTGATAGAGATTTGGTTAGAACTTGCTTTCTCATCATCAAGGGCAATTTTCTCTTCCTTAGCCTATTGGATAACTTTGTCCTTGAAGACAAAACATTTTTCGAGAGGGTGACCCAAAAGTCTATGATATTTGTTGTAGTTTTGGTCATCAGATTTTCCAGCTTCATCGGGTCATTTCATCTCTAGAAACTCGATGAGATTTAGCTTAATCAATTCATCAAATATTTGAGAGACATCCAAAAAGAGGTATTTATTTTCTTGCATCTCCCTTTAAGTCAGATTTTGATTTGGAGTCCTTTGAAAGGTTGTCTTCACAGTTTACTTCTTGTTTTCCTTTGTAGTGAATTTCATAGGCGATGTATTTACATTCATGGATTCCTTGTTGTCATTCTTGGGTACAAATTTGTTCCATCTCTTGGGTTCTTGCTTATCCTTTCCTTTGCGAGGATCATGGATAGGCATCATATCTTTCCTGCAAAAGACATGCTCAGTTCTATGTTGTGAGCATAGGTAACTAGATCTTCAAAGGACTTTGGCTTGATTCCTTGTAAAATGTATAGAAGCCCCCAGTGCATTCCTTGGATATATATTTCTATTGCAGAAGCTACACTAAGTCTATCTTTACAATTTAGGCTTGTGATCCTCCATTGGTTTATGAAGTCGATGACTGGTTCATCCTTCCTTTGACAAGTATTCGTGAGTTCTACCATGCTCACAGTGTGCCTTGTGCTATAGAAGTGATTAAGAAACTCATGCTCTAGTTGCTCCCAACTATTGATATAATGAGGCTCAAGATTTGTGTACAGTCATAGGCATTTCCTTTTAAGGAGTGGATAAAGTGTATGGCGACATAGTCTCCATAGGTCTCAGCATTATCACATGTCTCCACAAAATGTGCAACATGTTGCTTTGGATTTCCTTTTTCCTCGAATCGTTGAAATTTGGGAGGTTGATAACCAGCAGGCATTTTGAGGCTATCAATCCTTGCAGTGTAAGGCTTGGCATATATATGGGAAGACTTGGTGGTGACTTCATACTTGTCTTTGATGGTCCCTTCAATAAACTCCTTTAATTGATCGAGTGGGATCATCCCTTCAGCAGAAACTGACATCTCCTTGATAGGTAGTGCATGCTTCACAGGATTTTTAATCTCTTGAATTTCAATACCCTTGCTAGATACATGGCTAGATTCCCTGTCTAGTAAATCATTTACCCTATCAATCAACTTATCGATGCGAGACTCTTGGTGTTGCACATGCTTGGTCAATCCTTCAATCAACTTTGTCATATTTGCAAGTTGTTCCTCCATAGATGAAGCATCGGTTGTCATTGCTTGCATGATGGTTGAAGGCATTAAAGAGTAGCATGAATTATTGTGAAAGTTGATCTTTAGAGGGCTCACATTACGCGATGCATATGGAGAAGATTCATTGGATGAGTCATGATCTTTCTTTGTGGTATAGTTCTTAGAACCAGAGACCTCAAGTAGAGCTAAAGTCTTCTTGATCTTTTCAGCAACACTACTTTCTCCTTCTGAAGCATTTGTTAAGGACCATGCTCCCTTTGGGGTTGAAGATCCAAATTCAAGAGTTGGTGCGAACGACACTCGCAGTGTTTGTTGTCCTAGCATAGTGGCTTTGCTCCTTGTAACCGCTCTAACACTTCCAAAAGTAACACCAAGGATTCCCTCTACTTCAGCAGAGAACTTGGGGTCAACAGTCTTGGAGGAAGTTGATTGAGAGATATTCTTGGAAGCCATTTTAATATTCTTAGATGCTTGAAAAGTTGAGATGAGAGGTAGAGATTGTCCCACCGAGCGTGCCAATTTGTTTGCAACCAATTTTAATGTGATAGAAAATAAATTACAATCACAAATAAAATATGAAGAAACATAATTTTATTCATAATGTGAGTATAAATCTATTCATCCCTTGATTCTTCTCTCCTTAGATTTCTCCATGATTTGAGGGGTCGTTAATGACGTATTTCTTGAACGTAGGATGATTTTGACCTCCTTGAGGTCTATTTTGATTTGTTTATGAATATTCCAAGAGTTTGTGGGATTTCTGATATGCCTTTTCAAGGGAATATAATACCCTTTATATAGTCATGAATTAGGGTTTAGGGTAGAGTAGCATCCAAGAAACTTTGACTGAAATAGGACTTATCTTGTAGAGTCCTACAAAATTCCAATGTCTATAGCTACAAAATTTTGTTCCTGCAAATATCCAGCTCTACATCAACTAGATTTGAATATTCGACTGAAATAGGCCAGACAAGTGTCACTGGATGCTCACTCAAGATGGATCATTCACTTGTGCTTCAGCTAGAGAGACTATCAGGAATAAGAACATCAATGACACTCTTAGCATGATTTGGCATAAAAGGTTTCCTTTTTGAATTGGAGGATCATGACCAAAAGAATTCCACTCGATGATACTATTGTGAAGTATCAAAAACACAACGGTAACAGTGGAGCTCAACAACAATTATCCAGTCCTGGTTTTCAACATCAGCACACCTCAAACTGGACATGTTGCCCCATTCCTAATCATGACAACATAGACCATCTATTTGTGGAAAGAATCATGAAAACTCTCTAGGAATACTTCATCATAATCATAGTCTCCTAAAGAATATTCTCATGCGGATCTCAGCTCTAATAACCACATTTTAAAACTTGTGATTAGATAAGTTCCCTTTTTAATTTGCTGGGAGATTTGGGGGGAAAAAATATCTGCCTATAGGTTTGGGAAAGTCAGAACTTCCTTCTACAAAGTTATTCATGAGATTTTCTTCAACCTCAAGATTGCTATAAGAAAATATTTAGATTTTGTTCCCTATGATGTCAGCTGGAAAGATTATTGCTCCCTGATAGATAGCTACAAGCTCAGCCAAAACGCCATGGCTGTTTGTTGGATGAAGCCTTGTCATAATATGATCACAATGAACACTGATGGAAGGCCGATAACTAAAACTAAAAAGCAGGAAGTGGAGGCATTTTAAGGGACCATCAAGGTAACTTGATAATGGCCTTTACAGTTTCTATGATCTTATGCTCAAATAACTTGGCTGAAACACATGCAACACTTTTGGCCTCAAGTGGTGCAAGGAAAACAGGATTGGTCCAGTCATATTAGAGTTGGACTCAAAGATGTTAATGGATATGATCAATGGTGTATGCACACCATCATGGAAGCTTCTATGTACATTGGATTGATGAGATTCAAAACAAACTGAAAGACCTCAAAGCTACTGTGGTCCACTGTTTTCGGGAAGCCAACACTACTGCTGACTCCTTGGCCAAATATGACCCAATGGAAGACTCATCTATGATTTTCACAAACTCTTCAAAAATATCTTCGATGGCTAAGGGAGACTATCTGACGGAGAAGAATGGTATGATAAACTTCACAATCAGAAGAACAACAAAAGGAATAAGCAGTAGCCCTGCTCTGTCAATATCTTGTATTGATACATATTAAGTTATAATACATTCTTCTTATATAGTATAAAAAAAAATAGTGCATAGACACTATTCCTTATTTAACTACTTAACTTCAATATAAATATATTATTTATTTCAACCAAAAAACAAACTATTTGTTAATATTTTATCTTTTATATATCGTAAAATTACCCTTTTTGTCTTCTTGATCGAAGTATTTAATGATTTATTAAAAGTTAAGATTAATTTCGCAAAAAATAACACTTCTTGATTTTCTAAAATGATGTTTATGGTAAACTAAAATTGAAAGGTTAAGTAGATGTTCCGACATAAAAATGTAATATTTAAAGAAAAAAAAATTTGAAAAGCGCATTAGGGAGTATGAAGTTGTGTTAGGATATTCATTTAATTAACTTGAAAAGAAAAAATTACCTCTCTTTTCGCTGTTTCAAAAATCTAACCAAGGAGTTTCTCCTTGCCAATGGTAGATCTACATGCAACAAAAAGCAACACATTACCAAAATAGTGTATAAATGAACAACACATTAATCAAATTCAATTTTCAAAGGAGGAGCAAAAGCAATTTTTTAACGTCCACCTGAAGTTTCCATAAGCAATTTATTTTTTGACGAAAAGACATCACTAACTTTGAAGCTTTCTGTAGAGTTTAGAATATCCTCTGCCTACGTACACAATAAATATTGCAGAAATCACAACTATGTGTTACAAATTCATAAGAAAAAAATAATAAATCAATGCAATTTGATTGATAAAAACCTTGTCATTGACATCAAAAACTGCAAGTGCTCCATCACGAAAAGTACTTTGAGGCATAATTTTTGTGCCATTTTCTAAGCCACCACAAAGCCTAATCCAAAAAATCATCAAAAATCAATGAATGGGTATTTTCATTGTCTAAAGCATTGCTTGAATTAATGCAAACATTATGCTGGTTAGAAAAAATATTTTTCTAGCCTTTCACAATTTTATTTTTTTTATAGTGATCTTCATTTCTTATATATAAGAGATCTAAAAAAGACGATTTTTTCTGTTCAACTTATAGAAAGGTTATTTCTAAATAAATTACAAAAAGACAATATATCTCATTTCTTTGAATTTCTAGAGGGAATACTCAAAAAAAAGAGCATATTAATACTATAGAAAATATAATATTATTAAGTACTCTCTTAAGAACAATAAGGAGGTTCATGATCAATGGTAATGTCAAGTCATATCATTACCAATATTTTATTGAAATGCACCATCTATATCTCTTAGATCTTGGTAGACACCCCTCATTGGGCCTTAACATGTAATGACCTATTCTCCTACAAATTCGTACTTCAATCCACACTTGGATTGAGATACTACCTTTTGCTATATGACATTTATGACTAAATAAAAATCACAATCACACAAACATTAACCTCTTCCTTCAAACTATGATCATGTGAGCTTCCAAATATAAATATTCCACTAACAGTATTGATAAACCAAGTATTGAGATATTATAATTTTTGAACTCAAATCATCCTATTTACAGATCTATGTTGAAAAGAGAAGGAACCAAGCTAGCTATATATAGTTGTCTAACTATACGAACCAAAGTAGTTCTTCATATTTTGTGTAATAGACTAATTATTTTTGGAAATGTTTGTGTAAGTAATGAATATTACTAATAAAAGTGCAAAGACACATAGTATATTTCTTACGTAATTACCTAGTTTCTATATAAATAATATTATCTATTTCAATTACATACAAATTATGTTTGTTGAAGGTTAGCCTTTATATTTTCTTGAATTACCTTTTATATTTTCTTAATCAAACTATTTGATCATTTGTTGAAGTTAAGATTAATTTGGAGAAAAATGGCTAATACCTCTTTATTTTCTAAAATAATTCTTATTTTGAACTAAATTTGAATGATTAAGTAGCCGTTTCGACGTAAAATAAATTGTGGGTATTAAAAAGTATAAGGTCATATTTGGATATGTATTTAATTAATTTAAAAGAACTAACAATTTATGAGTGACAAAAAATTCACCTCTCTTTTCTCTTCTCCAAGAATTTAAGCAAGGAGCTTCTCCTTGCCAATGGTATATCTACATGCAAGAAAATTAACACATTACTAAAATAATTTGAAGATAAACAAAACATTAATCAACTTTAATTTTAAAGGAGAAGAAAGAGAAAAGTGTTTAACCTCCACTTAGTGCTTCCATAAATAATTGTTTTTTTGATGAAATGGCATCCCTAATTTTTGACCTTTCTGCAAACATTAGAATATCCTCCACCTACGTATGCGTGTAAAAAAATAATTTAGAAATCACAATTACATGTAACCAATTCAAAAGTGAAAAAAATTAAATCAGGGATCAATGACATTTGATTGAGAAACACCTTGTCACTAGAAATACAGAAATCTGCAACCCTTCCATCATAGAGAATAGTCAAAGGCATAATTTTTGTACCATTTTCTGAGCTGCAGCAAAGCCTATTTAAAAAATCAGCACAAAATTCAGTTGATAGGCATTTTCATTATCTAAAGCATTAATTGAGTCAATGAAATGTACTAAAAAAAATTTCTAGCCCTTTATAATTTGTAAAATTTCATGTTCTTTATACAAGAATTTTTATTTTTGACACGTAAAATATTTTTATTTTATACACATAAGAGATGCAATAAAGATAATTTTCTTCTATTTAAATTATATGAAAGCTATTGTCAAATTATATAAAGATTAGTCTTTTTGGTATTATTTATCCAAATAAACATTACAATTCAAGAAAGAAAAATAAACAGAAATAGCCTATTACAACTTAATGCCTGAATTGGTTGGTCTTAGACCCATACCAAATGACCTGGATTTTCGCAAGGAACGTTGTGGAGGTATCGGATTCTGATTTTGGCACGCATTTTGAGGCAACTATGCTGTTTTAGCTGGTTACCTTCCCTACATAGCTTTTCGATGCGTCCTAATATCTCCAAGAAAGAGTTATGATCAAGCTGGATAGCTATCCATTTTGGTCATGTAAGATGCTAGCTCAGGCAACACACTAGCTCTATGAAACACTTCCTAAACAATATGTTTTATAATAACTTGTTGAGGCCTTATATTCTACTGAAACACACTAAAGATTCTTTCCTTCCATACTTGAAACACTGTAGCAGCTAAAACTATCTTATATACTCTAGCACCTTTACTTTTCCCTTTGCAGTGGCTCTAAGCCCATTGCACTTCATCCATCCTTCCTTGGCTCAATCTTGTAATGACTTACCATCTTAATAGTCTTTGACATATACTCCCTATTATTAGACAGTTAAAAAATAAAATGTTGGACGGATTACTCAGCATTTTACACATTAACACAGATCACATCAATATCTCTCATCCTCCTAGCCAGTCTGTCCCTCATCTAGAACCTTCCTTTTATAACTAGTCAAAGAACAAACTTTGACTTGGGGCATCCTCCATTGTTACATACCAACCTTTTCCAAGGGACTACAGAAAGTACTCCTACAGCGCAGCTCGTACATTTTCTTAATAGCAAACTGTTGCATTTTCATGAACTCTAAGATAACGATCCTAGTTTCCACTACATATTTTATGGCCTTAAATACTTTTTAAATCATCCATGAGGCCACCTTCATTATAGTCTTCCATAAATCACTGTCCCAGACATAGTATATATGCACCTACAGAACTATCTCTTAAAATTTTAGAAAATTTCTAAGTATTTAAATGGGAGGACACCATTCTCAAACCCCAAGATCTTCAATATCTGATATTATACTTTTGCTTTAACTCCACCAAAATAGATAGAATTTTTCAAAGGATTTGCACTGAATCCAGAGGCCTGAGAGAAGGTGGTAAATTCAGTAAATAGTCTTGAGACATATTGCACATTCCTTTTGCAAAAAAGCAGCAAATCATCTACAAACTGCTTAGCACACCTTAGATAAATTTTGAACAATGTCTACCCTTTTAGATTCTTCACTAATCTACATAGGTACGATTCGCAGGCTTTTGTAAAGGTTATACTTTATATCTGTTAAAATTACTTTTTGTCGTTTCAAACTATTTGATTTCTCATTGAAGTTAAGATTTAATTTTGAGAAAAATAACTAATACTTTACCTTTTTGATTTTCTAAAATAAAGCTTAGTATAGTCTAAACCTGAAAGGTTAAATAGGCATATTGAAATAAAAATGTGATGTTTGGACAAAAAGTTAGAATGGAATATTTCAAAGTATGAAATTATGTTTAGATATGCATTCGACCTGAAAAATAATTATAAAAAAAATCAACCTCTCTTTTCGCTTCTCCATGAATCTAAGCAAAGAATTTTTCCTTGCCAATGATAGATCTACATGCAACGAACAAATACAATATTAAAATATTTGGAGATAAAGAAAAAATTCATGAAATTCTCGAAAAACAAGGAGAAAAAAGTAAACCTTCACTTAATGTTCCCACGGATAACTGCTTTTCTAATGAAAAGACGTCCATACTTTTTGACTTCTCTGCAAACTTAAAAATATCCTCCGCCTACACAAGTAGCAAATTCAGATATCATAGCTACTTTCAATCAATTCAAAAGTGATAGAAAATCATTCAAAGATGAGTGACATTTGATTGACAAAAACCTTATCGTTCGTGACATCAAAAATCACCATCCTTCTGTCATAAAGAATAGTTGAAGGCACAACTTTTGTGTCATTTTCCGAATCACAACAAATCCTAATTAATAAAATCAACCCAAAGATTAATCGATGAGCATTTTAAACATATCAAACATTAATCTAACGTTATATTTGCTGAAAAATCACATTGAAATAAATTACCTAGATATAGGACTAAAAACTGGCAGCATAGTGTATGTGCAGACACGAGTAAAATGACAAGTTTGAATGAAAAAAGCATGAATAAATTATAATGACACTTTCACATATCGTGTAGGGTCCATTTTGTCCTCCTATTTTAGGAAAATTTGTTAAAAAATTAATCAACCAAATATAGAAAATTAATAGAAAAACTATTTTTGTCCTTACCAAACTCATTCTTAGTTGGCATCTAATCATAGATTTTGGATCAGATTTTAAAATTTTATATTAAATATCTATTTGATCATATGTTTTGGATAATATTTTTAAAACATATCTTTAAATATTTGTTTGACCATAAATATTTTACTAGATTTTGAAAATTTGTCTTCATAAAAAAATCAAATTCCAAGAAGCATCCAGACTTTTACTCACAAAACTTCAGAAAAAATTATAAATGAACTACATGTCCAAACACAACTTTGAATTTAAAAAGTTGTGACTTTAAATTTTAATTTAAAAATTTATAGCTAAACAAGAGATTAATTTCCTCATTATAAAAATAATGCAGGCATGGAAGCAAGAGATGTATATAACTAATGCATTTTAAATTTATTACGTTCATATTTTTAATTATATTATATGTAAAGTATAATTTATTCAATTTAAGCAACCAAGAAAAGAAAAAGAATATGATTTAGAAGTATGATGCAATGTTGGTATATAAGTATTTTATTATCAAAGAAGTCTAAAAATCACGATTATGCGTAAGCAATTCAAAAATGAAATTCAATGACATTTGATTGATAAAAACTTAGAGATACTGGGAACCACAACCGTTCCATCACAGAAAATAGTCAGAGGCACCATTTTTTGTACCATTTTCCGAGCCACAAAAAAACTAATAAAATCAATATTTAAAGAATTCGAGTCCACATAGCTAAGGGACAGAAACAAATGATACTAAACTGTGTTGCCTATACATATACTAACACACATATTGTTGAACATAAATACTCATAAATAAATTTATATAGTAAATAACTGAAAGAAGAGAGCAAAATAAAACCTCCAAAGGTGATTCAAATTTCAAGTTTAGGAGTGGACAAGGATGACTCGAGGGGAGACTACTCTTCATAAAGGGTAATATTTATTCTTATAGATAATATTAGAAAATTTTAAGTTAAATATATTTACGTCTTCGAATTAATAAATACCATTTTATAAATCATTATTCAGTAAAAGATATTGTAATGAACCTTCAGGTCATTTTATCCGTGTCACGCCCTGGGAGGATACCCTTGACATGGTCTGCACTTGAAGAACCATTGTTGATTCCCCAAGAAAACCACTTGGCCTCATTGTCACATCATACTCAATAGCAGAATAATACTCAGAATAGCCATCATGTAGATAAATAAAACTCTATTATAATAATAGTTTCCAATTATCAAGTTCGAAAAATATATATAGCAATCGACAATCCTCTACTTCATGTCTATGAAGCTTTTATCTATCAGTCTAGATGGTACCATGACAGGTCATGATTACCTCAATCAAAAGAAATAAAAATATTGAATGAAAGATAAAAAGGCTCCTCCGGATAGCAAGAAGGCTCACCAAATCTAAAAGTACGAAACTGAACCTCAATGATGTGTTGGCTGAAGTCCTCTATCACTTGTATCTGCATCATTAATGATATAAGCCCAAATGGACGTTAGTATATGGAATATACTGGTATGTAAGAATGATTACAGTAAACAAGAAAATCTCAAACTCAACTCAATGGATATCCAAGTTTAAGAATAAATAATGCTTTGAAAATAGGCATCAATATTATGCAACTCAGTTTAAAACATGATATGCTCAATCAGGTGTTGCTTAGGAGTTTCTCTTAACCAACATCCAATCCCATCACCTTTAGTTTGGTGATACAAAACTAAGGTGACGTAGTTGTCACGCCCGTCCTAAACTTGCCTAGGTAAAAGACGATCAACTCCCTCTTGGATCCAAATAAATGTCCATCTTTTTGGGACATGAGTCGCCAGAGTTAACTGCACGACTATCCTTCTCTGGCAATGTAGTTTATGGGTTAGAGCAGTTATTTACTCGCTCCCATATCGGTGCTCAATACTTCTCCTAAGACTAAATCATGCTCATGTCAATCAACTCAAAACTCATCTTGTTGGATTATCTCAACTCAATTACTCAACAACTCAGCCAATCAGGGTAACCAATCATGCATACAATCATGACCCAAACTCATACTCAAATGGTCATTTAGACTTCACTCAATCATGCTCATCACATAGAACAAATAGGATGTTCACTAGATATATATGTAGACAGATAAAGGGCTTTTCATGCTCAGTTAATACTCAAGTTACGCAATTCGGACAATCAGACTCATGATCTCAACTCAATCAATATATAGAATCTTATAGAATAAGACAATTTAGGGTTCATGTAGTCAAGTATGAGACTAGTATTCCAATTTCATATAAACAACAATGCAATGCATCAATTCGTTCATATATGTTCATGAAGACTCAAAATAAGTGTGAGTAACTCGAAAATTAGGATCATAGAATTTTTAATACTCAATTCTCATTCATGAATTCAACTCAAGTAGATGGAAGGGCACGTACGTGGATGAACTCAGTCCAACGTTTTAGGTAGCCTTACATACCTGGAATTATGAAGAATGGACAACTCTTGAACAATCCTCAAGCTTGAACTCAAAACCCTTGTTTTTCTCCCTTCTTCGATGCTCTCAAAGTTTCTAAGTGTATAATGAGGGATAATACACCTAGGGTACTGATGAATGATCTAAAACATGTCAAAATATCATAGGTTTTAATTAAAAAGGATAAAAAAAAGGATGAAAATACTCTTCTTAAAAACTGTTGAGTGGAACCTAGTATGTACAATCAATTGTCCCTCGCGAGTTATGTATTCATGTTTTGCATCAGATATTTATGTATACACCAATCGCGCAATGCTAGAATAGCTAAATAGATTTGCATGCATTATTAGTTTTCTTATGATATCATGTTTATGGGTTATTCATATATGCATATTCTCGTATATGTAAATCTTTAGTTCAACTGCAAAACAATCCACAAGAGATGTTTAGTGTCCTCAGGACATGGCATTATTTTCACATAAGACACAGTCGTCTTTTACTTATCAACTTCCCTTGAGCAGCTAGTCACAATATGAACTGTGCTTAGTCCCGCGCGAATTTTCACCCGCAAAAGCTTTAACCCGCCTCACAAATACTGCATCTGAAATATGATAATACACTCATCTTCCTCAAAACACTGGATGTGTAATCTATAACTAAAATAAAGAGAAGGGATGAGATTGATTCATCATGTCTCAATCCCCGATTCATCATGTCTCAATCCCCTCATAAAGAACCTTGTAATAGTTGCACAAATCATAACCTTGGAGCATTTGCTGAATAAAATCCCATTTGATCAAGTCATATGCTTTTCTAAGGTCAATCTTCATTAAGCATCTTGGAGAAGTTTTCCTAATATATTGCCTGAGTATAGTTTCTTCTGCTTAAGCACATACAAGAAATATTTTGTATTATCATCACCAAATTTTAGTTAAATAGCTTTACTCTTTTGCATCAGCAAGGATTCAGCCAAGTACGATGACTTCTTACGTTTCATACTCAACATTCTCTTTCTTTTATAAGGCCACTTCTCGTGATGTCTATGTCTATCGCAACAAGGTCTGGATTCTTTGAAGCTCATTTCTGCCTAGATTTGTCTCATTCGGAACATTACTAACTCCTGAATGTGTAATAGGCTGTCTTTTAACATTATCTGATACATTTTACTATCAGACACATTAGTTGTCCATTCAGTTGCTAAAAATTTCGAATATTGCAATACTTGAAGGCGCGTCTCTTCCTAGTTCTTTTCATACTAGTTTAATCACAGCCTCCTTCAGGTCATATATTCACTAACATTGAGGCATATGTAACCTTTCACTTGACTACTGAGAGCCATATCTCACATTTGCTGCTGATGAATTAACATTAATGGTCTCACCAGCATGAGGTTCCATGTTAGGTTGAGACAAAATCTCGGAATTACTTATCCTAGGATTAGTTATCCCGATATTGTAGTATTATTTTTATCCCACATTGAAGGTGTGGATAACAATTCTGGGATAACTTGTTCCCCAACCAAACAAGCCCTTAAGAGACAGAAAAGCGCAAAAACAATACATGCTCTTGAGATACAGAATGAAACATTATCCATAGAGTGGATTATGCTATCATGTTCATCTCATTACAATATATTTTCTGTCAGATTCAATATACTCTTATGCATATTTAGTGGTATGGCTATTAACACACAATATATTCAGTACATTTGTTTCCACTGTTTTATTTTTCCTCAAAAAATATACAAGTGGTCATCCTCTCGCAGAGCAGCCAAATCCTCGACTTGAGATCCATCTTTCATGACAATAGTAGTTCCTCTTCTCCCAAACTTACTTTCTGCGTCCGCCAAATTATATAATTAGACACAAACTTTGTCCTTGATCTATCACTATATAACTCATAGGTAACATAACTTTTGATAATCTGTCGCTAAATAGATTGATGAAGGATGGAAATGAACTTGTTAAATGTTACAAGATGAGTCTACAGGTACTATTTCAAATTGAATGTACTTCTCACCTGCAATACTTAGAAGATTTTCAACTGAATCAGGTAGATGGATTAGTTTTCCTGCATTTCCTCCAGATTTTTGCTTATGATCCGGGTGATATCCGTGAATTATCACTCTTGTAAGAGGCGCCTTTGACAGCGCAGGAGTAGTTGTGGATATTTCTGCACTCAAAATGAGGGATTACAATCAGTGCAAAACCAAGATTTAAAATATAAAAAAGTAAACACGCGAAAAGTTTAATGGAATCCTTCAAGTTAATGAGCTATTGAATCCATTGCCAATGAGCTACACTTGCCACTGATCATGTCTCCTAATGTATATGCTGTCAAGATATTTATACATAAGTCTTATTGAATATGAGATCTATCTTGAAAATAAGACAGGTTATCTGCTATGACATGTAAATGTCACATCATGATATATAACTTCAATGCATTTTTTTATAGGAAGTGTGAACTTTTTTTGACATCCACGCACATTGGTTCTAAGTGAAGTAGCGTGAGCTTACCATTTTCTTGTTGGTCTTCTGCTCCGGCCTCATTCACTGAGGCTTCCTGCAACAAAAATGAGTTAAAGATAAAAAGTTATTCAAAGATTTGGACTCTGCATTTCCATTTGGTTGCAGTTATTATAATATGAGCTTGCTCTACATGTTAAGAACATGTTAACTATGCCAAGAAATAACAAAAAACTTAGTAACAATTTGGCCTAATATATGGATATTACGTATGTCCCTTAAATTTGTCAGTAAATTTTAATTTAGATACTTTAACCATGATATGATGCGATGTGCACCTGAACGATATGAGAATGTATTTCTATTAGATACTTCTGATTATAACTTTGAAAAAGTTTACATACTTGTATTCAAGCCCTTATTATATAAACAAATAAGTTAGCCATTTAAAATATATCACTACTTCTAACAATATACATTAACCTCAACTAGCTGTAAAATGAACCTCATGTTCATTCCAATTTATGCTCATGTGTATGATTAAAGGAGGTGGCGTGTCTAATTATGTGGCAACATAGTCGGAGCTTGAATACACAGACAAAATTTAATGTGAAAATGTCTAATAAGAAACAATATTATATGTTTATGAGCTCAATAGGAACATGTCATAATTTGAGTGTCTACATAAAATTAACTGACAAATTTAAAAAGACCGTAGATATATTTAGCCTTGACATTTTTCACTAATATCACAATACATCTTCAAATTAAGTACTCAATGAATTTAAGTTGATCATATTCAGTTTAATCATGTTTTGTAGGCTTTGCAAGCTATTGACAGAAATTAAATTACCTCGTTAATTAAATCATCAAGAAATTCTGATACTAACGGCATCTCTGCTGACACTTCATTTTTCAATCCCTTCAAATGCTGATATATAACGCCACAAATTACGATTAGCAAGTAACTACTAGTTATTATTTCATAAATTCTCAATTATAATTTTCTTCAACAAAGAAAGTGACTTTTAGAATACTCACAACTATTAGTTGAGTGACTAAATGAAAAATCAACTCGTATTTATTAGATACATGGGGAAATGGATAATGCACCTGAATAAAGTTATTGAGAATAATTTTTCCATCTTCTTGAAGGGGCTGTACTAATTGCTTGAAATGATGATGACTAATACGAACAACTTGAGAAAGCCTCTTGGTTCTCACTGTGAAAGGTTGAGGGATATTGAATATCACACCTATTTCCCCAAACATTTGTTGAGACCCCAACTTGGATAGATACTGTAAACACCAAGAATAATAGGGAAAAAGATTATTAGAAGAATTATTAGACATATATAGTCAATTAATATATATATAAAAAAAATTGGCCATGATTTAAATGTTATGAGTTCTAAGTTTTGAGATACAACAACAAATGCTAGTTGGACTTTGAATTTAATTTTTTTACTTATTTTAATGATTCTTTTTACACAAATACAAAATTTAGATTAAAGTTAGTGAATTTAATAGAACTCACTGGAGAAGATTCTAGTTTAGAGTGGTAATTGTTTTAGGTCACGAGCTCAAATCCAATGTTTAATTCTAAATTTTTGGAATTTTTACACAACAGTCGATCAGATTCACTTTTTGTTTTTCTCTAATCGATATACATGTAGTATACATTGAATATACACAATTATACACATATATCAGCTATTTTCCCTCTCTTCTTCATTAGATTATTTATGTCAAATCATTAATTTCATCATTATAATGTTAATAAAACATCACAAGAGAGCAGAGAAATAGGTACATACTTGTTCCGCTCCGTTCTTGTATGTTACAACATCCTGCAGTGGCCAATTAATTATTTAGTAAGTTAGTAACGGTATATTTTTATCTATGTTGCTCGAATTCTTTAAAAAAATTGTCACAATTATATCAGATTTTTCAAAAATACACTACTTTTGAAGAATCTGACATACATCAAATGACATTTCTAAAGATCCCGAGCAACATAGTTTTCTACGGCAATTGACAATCAATTAAAACTTGATTGAAATGAATGTAACGTACCACAGCCCCAGATACAATAATGTAGAAATCAGTTGGTATCTCATTTTGTATGACGATATCCACTTTTGGTGGAAAATATTCTGCTTTTATTTCTGATACCTATAGTATAAAAAGAGATCGAAATAATAAAATATTATACCTTGAGTCGTCTAATCAAACATCGTCACATAAATTTGAGAAAGAAATTACCAACTGGACGATAAAATCGTCAGAGACTCCTTTGAGAAGATGGGAATTTTCTAGAGTGGTACGAAAGAGTTGTTGTAAAATGCTAGATCTAATAGCCTTTGGCAAGTCTTCTAAAACTTGTTCTTGTTGTAGTTCTGCTGTCTTGAATTTTAGTGTCAAATGTGCCAGCATTTGTTCTCTTAGCCCTTCTGGAAGTCTATTCTTCTTTCCATACCTCAAGATCTCATTGATAGCATCCCTCTGCATACATTCATTTATGAATATAGAAAAATGTCGTAAGTACTTTTGCTCCTGCTAATAGTTTAGCACATTCATTATTGTTACTTTAAGGTCCTAACGCACCAAGAGATTTTACTCGTTGGTGTCTGTTTGGAGGTCTATGGACTTTTGTTACTTTCCGCAAAACTGTTGACCTAATAGGTTTCATGTTACGTTAATTCAAGCCTGCTCAATTGTTTAGTTAGGACCTTATAATGTAAGCATATTCTATGGTCCAATTATTTTTTTTTCGTTTTTGTATTCCTAATTTATCAGTCACTAGGTGATCAATCTGATTATTGGTTGGTTCTTTGCACTTAGTTTAGGTGTAGTGATTGTAGTTCAATTCATTGTACTTTTTTCAAGGGGTTCCATGATTGGACCTTGAAACATATTCATCTAAAATTCGATAAATAAATAGGAGGCTAGAAATGAAAGTTTGAATTGAATCAAGATATAAATATCGATTTGATCTAAGTTCTCTTATTGAGAATGCTCATTAAATGAATATTCTCAATTCATTTTTTGTAAAATTGACTTAAAAAAAAAATAATATCACATAAATTGAGACAGATGGAATAGTACGTACCATGACGAAGGTTCGGAGAGCAGTATGGACAATAAGGTTAGTCATGTTGCCAATTAAGTAGGCAGTAAGACCAATGTTGAAAAGCATGTAAAAAATTGTGAAAATCTTTTCTTCAGTATTCACAGCATGGAGATCACCATAGCCAACTGTTGTGAGTGTGACAATAGACCAATACATGGAATATGTGTATCCTAGCCAGATACTTCTTTTTTTGAAATCAGGTATATTTGCACCCAACCATGTTGATTCTGAATCATGATAACGTGTTGCCAGCCAATAATAGAAACATCCAGCTGAATGCACTGCAAATAGCGTCACCTGTCGTACAATATGCAATCAGACTTCTCTATAATAATATTATAACATAACAGTTACATACTTTTGTGAAATTGATCTTATATGTTATATTATATGCTCTCTCTAAATTCATTTCGGCTATATTGTATATAAAGATCAATGTTGCTTAAGAATAAAGATATGTAGTCATGTCTATATTATATACGAAGTATCTTAATTTGTCTATACATAAAATGTAAGAAAATAATAAAAAAATTTAAATCTATATTATGATTAATGTAATGTATAGCTAAGATCATAAGTACTTACACAAATAAGTTTACTGTATCTCGTCCAAAAGTAGCTGAATCGAGTGTCCTTCTCCAACCTGTAACAAAAGGAAAGAGATTAATTAGTTTATTATATATGGTCATGTTTATTTAAGCTTATAAGTAGATCAGATTTATTTATCAATTTTTAAAAAAAGTTTATGTATGTATATATTTGGTAAATGCCAAGTGCTTATATGTCAACTATTTATAAGTAAAATCAGCCAAAAATTGTAGGTTAGATCATCTCATCTTATGACTTTTCATAGGATTTTTTTTGTTTAATCAAGTTTTTAATTATTTTGTTCTCAAAAATACCTTTTTCGAAACAAAATCCAGGACTTCATCTTCACCCAATATTCATCATTCCTCTTTTTCTTTATAAAAAATACTTTTAAATTTATAAATGCTGGTAAAAAAATAAAAACTCAAGGGCATGTTAATTATTTTAACAAAAGAACATTTTATTAGCATATTTTACTAGATGCATCAATTACTTTTTTTTTTAATTTCAACAATCTTATTCAAACACAAAAAAAACTATTTATTTATAAAATCGTTTAATTAAGCACTCAAAATAGAGGAAGTGATGATATTTGTGGAACATGGTAATTAACTTACGGAGTCCAAACTTGATCCATATATATACTCTTTCTGTCTTAATATGCATGTGTGACACTTTTCAAAATTTTAACTAAAATTTTAAAACAGTTAAAATTTAAAAGTTTAACCAGTGAAATTCAAATTGTACCACGTAAACAAAGAGAGTATATGTTTTGAGTGTTAAAAAGGAGAAAGTACCTTGAGAAGAATTTACTAACACGACGCAGTCGCCATAGTCTTAGCAAGTTGAGGAAGCCAAAGACTTGTCCTCTGCTAGTTTTTCCAGTGACAACTCGGTATATGCTTTGAAATGGTAGAGTTGAAGCTACATCCAATGGAAACCATAGATGTGTGACATACCTTTTTTAAAAAAAACACAAAAAAAAAATATAATTGTAATTTCCATTGGCAAAATGATGTAAAAAACAATAGAAAGAAACCTACAAGAAGGGTTGTAGCTGTAGTGGCGGAATCAGAAATTTTATGAAGGGTGTTTTGTGTTAAGTATCTGCAAAGTTAATAACTTTGTTAATTGTTTCAATACTTTTTAGTTATTATACCAAATACTATTAGTTCTAAAGAAAACTTGATTATCATAGTGAAACATTACGATAGAAAATGACTGTTATAGAAAGGTCTAATGTATGTATAGACGTACCTTAAAGCAATTTTCTTGTGATCTTCAACGAGCAAATAAGTAGATTTGTCCAAGTACGCAACGAAGAAAGTGAGAATAATGTCAATGGCAAAGAAGGCGTCGACGACTAAATCAACAGGCAAGAGTGCTCCAGTGGATGCCTTGCTGAATGCTAGCTCAAAGGGTGATGACCATGCTGAGTACACCACAAGTACAACAAGAAATGCTTGCCACAATCTACATTTTATTTGCCATAGATTTTTTAAAAAAAAAGTAAGAGAAAAATTGATCGGGCTATTTGTTTAATTTTATATAAGTTTAAGTGTTTATTCATACACAACCAAAGTTGAAAGACATAAATGCTAGTTGAAATCAAGTTAAAAAACATATCTATGTATTATGCTTTTAAATGACTTTATCTCGTTTAATTTATGTGAATTTATTTCCTTTTTGATGTGCTATATAAAAATAATCTTTTTTCTCAATTTGAAAATAGTTTTAACCTAATATCTCATTTACCCTCATGGTCTGTCTAGTATGAAGGAAAAAAAATTCATAAGAAAAAATAATTATTTATTTTCTTATGTTTGGTACGTGATCAGAAAATATTATCCTAAAAAAAATATATTTAATATAATATATGTAATAAGATGGGAGGTGAGGGTGAGAATGATGAGAAGGGGATTACGAGACGGGATGTGCACATAGGAGGTTAGGGGAAAATAATCAATGTGGAACTTGTTTTTTTAGTAAAAATATTTTCAAAAATTCAATGAGTTAAATATGAGAAAATATTTGTCACAAAACATCTTTACGTATATGGATTAATTCGTCAGGTAAGAACAAAGATAAAAAATTACCTCAAAGCATATACAATAATTATAAATTACTGTAAGTATGAATTTCACCTTTCCTTTGTTATTTTCTTTCAGGGTTCACCCTTTGACCTTTTTTTTTTGGTTGGGGGGCCGAGGGGGGGGGGGAGGTTTCTCGAAAATTATATAATAAATCAAATTGTGAAATTATTTACTTAAATTAGACCTAATTCAAAATATTTATCCTTAATCGAACCATGATCCAAACTATTTACCCTCTTATCCTCACTTTTCTCATTTTGTATTCGCTCATGATGTAAGCACGACATCACTATGATGTCAGCATAAATGCTATGAATTAATCCTCAGTGATACTCCATTGGAAGATTCATATCATATCGATATCATATATTTCATCAGTTTATTGATATCTTATTGGTATCATATAGGATTAGGGCTCTTTTTTTTTTAAGAAATAAATAAGAAACAATTAAGAGAAAATTGTTACAGTTATAACCCTATTTATTAAATTCTAAATTTGTAGAAAATATATTTTTTGTGATATTTTGTCAGTATATTGATACCATATCGATATCATATACAAGTGAGATTAATCATATATGATGTGCCATCGGTATATGTACACTATTGGTATCATACAATATTTGATTTTTTTAAGAAATAATTAAAAGAAAATTAACTCTAATAATAGAAAATATATTATTTGTGATACATACTCCATTGGTATATATTGAGACTATATTGATATCATATAGGACTTCTTCTATGATACTCTGTCGGTATATTGATATTTATCTGTATTCTCTATGATACTCTTCCGGTATATTGATACCCTATTAGTATCATATAAGATTGAGCTCTTTCAATAAGAATAAAATAAGAAACAATTAGCATATAATACTAATAGGGTATCGCAGAAAATCTTGTTGTCATTCTATGTGATATTTTATCTGTATATTGATACCTATTGGTATTCTCTGTGATACTCTGTCAGTATATTGATACCCTATCAATATCATTTAAGGTGGGCACTGATGCCAACATGACAAAAACGTGTGAACTTTAATAGTAAACAAATTAGGGCGGTATTAATTGTATTTAATTAGGAAACATAAATGTAAGGAGATATATGAATATAAATAGTTTGTTTCAAAGGGACATAAACTTAATTTTTCTTTTTCTTTTTTATGATTTTTGTGTTATCTTTGGATGTCCAAAAATCAAAACATTTATATCTCCTTTGATAATATATTTGTCCTCTTGAAATTTTGAATACGCCATTGAATCTGACCAACATATAACACTCCACCTTAAGAATATTTGCCCTCTTCTACCATATCTTTTTTATCCGATCAAATATAGTTTTAAATAGATACATCATTGAGATTAAAAGCAAACTTGAGAATTTAAGTAATTAATAATCATATTTGCTGCCTATGCCGTTAGTGGAGGAATATATATGGTTATTTAATGATGATAGGAATAATTTAATAAAGAGAAAAATTTTACTCCCTCTGTTCCATATTATATGGACACTTTTCATTTTACACAATTATTAATAAATTATTAATGCACTTACCATTTTACTCTTCATTTGTATTAATGTACATTAAATTAAGTTATAAAAAATCATTAATACACTAATTAATGATGGAATAAAATGGGAAAAAATAATTAATTCTATCATAATTTAATAAATATCCATATAATATGAGACCAATATTTATAAAAAGATATTCATATAATATGGGACGAATGTAGTACGTAAGAATAAACACAATCATAAACAAATAGAAATAAATAGACTAGGATAATTATGATCTCTCAACTTCCACAAATGAAAACGTCAACAAGAAGTAAGTCTTGTCTCTTGAAATAAAAATGTCAAAAGACTCCATGAGATCCATTGAACATGGTTTTTAACTAAAAAAGTTTTACTTCATTATGGCCCTTAAATTTAGGCTAATTATGTCAACAAACAGTAAAATAGTACTTTTTTCCCACTAGATTAGATTTAAATTTCTGTTCGAAAAATTCCAAGCACTAGTTATATTAATTCTATATTCTAACTACCACATGCAAAACTCTATTTACAACTATAGTTTTCCAATTTTTTTTTTAATTGTTATTATTATTATTATTTTTGGCTCTCACGGCCTATTTGCAGTTAAACTTATCTATACATGATGATACGATGTTCTAACTTGCCAAAAAACACGCATATATAAATACTTTTTCCTTTTTTTAGTTTATGTGATGTTTTTAAATTTTTTGTCAATCACGAAAGAAAAAGATATCTTTAGTAAGAGTTTGATTTTAAATTTAGCATTTTATCTCAAATAAAATAATTTATATCTACAGAAATTTCTTAAGTTTGTTTTAATTACAAGTTTTTTAATTTTTTTTTTTTTAAACTTTATGCACAATCAGACATACCTTAAATTGATATCTACGGAAGAGGAAACACCACTATCTTTTGTTTTCTAGGTAATAAATAAACAAACAATTAGAAATTAAAATTATAGAAGCACAAGGGGAGAAAGGGATTGATTTTTTAATATGATCATTAATCTAATACTTTCTTTATTTCAATTTGTTTTAAAAACAATATCGATAACTTACAATATTTTAAATACTTAAAGACCATAAGATTCAATAAGCATTTTGATACTTTATACAAATTTTTAATTTAAAATTAAAATATTCAAAAGGTTATTTTTAATTTTCTTAAATTTTGTGTCGAGTCAAACTAAGACAAACTTTACCGAGATGATAAGTCAACCATTCATTCTTTGGAGAGAGTTATTCTAATGTTCTTTAATTAAAATTAAGAAAACAAAAAACTTTGAAAGATAATAACTATTAGTCGATCCGGAGAAATATTGATAGAAAGGAATTAAATCAATTACCTGTATCTACGATCATAAGGAGCAATAACAAATCTCTGAAGCTTAACAGAGCTTTCACCCATCACTGTTCCAAAAGCTGGCAACAAGCTGCTTGAAAGTGAAGCTAAATTTCTGATTTCGCCACTCGAATGCCGTCTGAACAAGAGCGGAATCGGAGACCTCGTCTCCGATAATGGCATCGGAGACCTCGTCGTCTCCGACATTTTCTTTTAGCTGAAAAGATAGAGAGAAGAAATTTTGAGAGGTGAAGTTTGTTAGGAATATGCAGGAGACTTAGTTTTCTATTTATTTATTTATATATATATATATTTGTTCTTTTCTGATTGCCGTTTCTTTTTGTATACATATATTTATATATAAATGACATTAGGGCCGCGGAGTTAGTAGTCCAGGTATGAATTTGATCGTCCGGACAAATTAATTTTGTTCAAATAATATATTTTGTATTAGTAAATTTATTTAATAAATTTAAAATTTAGTTATTATAACTTAAAATTATTATTATAAAATTTCAAACTCATAAAATTGATATTGTCACTCCGACCTCTATATGATATGTTGATGTAAGGGAAAGTTGTGTTAAGCATCATCCTGTAGAGAACGTATTATTTAAAAATGTGGATAACTTAATTTGTATTATATTATAGTGTGTGAGAGAGAGAAAAGAGTTGACATTTATGTATAAAATAAATATTATCTTTGATCTATAATTGAAGTACTAAACTGGAAAAGTTGACATGTCTAAAAAATTAAAGGAAGAACTATATTTAAAAAAAAAAATAATACTCAGTTAATTAGCAAAAATAGACTTGAAATATTATGTTTTTGCAAGTTTACTATGGTAATTGTTCACGTATAAAAATAGAATAAATTAATAGTTAAAATATGTTTTGATAAATAGTTAATAGTAGTTTATGTAGATAAAGTAAACACCTAATAGTTTAAATAGAAAACATGCAAAAATAATAATAATAATAATAATAATAATAATAATAATAATAATAATAAAGGATACTTTAAGTAGTTTTAAAAAAAAATTATTTTTCCAAAAAATAGAAATAAAATGGAGTAATCCTGATAGTCACAACAACAACAATAGCATACTTAGTGAAATATCACAGCTGAAGTCTGGGAAGGGCAAAATAAATGTAGACTTTACTACTATCTCATAGAGATAGAAATGTTGTTTCTGGAAGGCTCTCAACTCAAATATCTGAGCCCTAAAAATAGAAGAATACTAGATATAAACTAAATATTAGAATGAAAAGTAATTGATAATTTTATATAAATACACTAAAAGTAGTCAAATAAATGACGGATAATAACAACACAATTTATAAAGATGCATCCTGATAGTTAGGCAAACTTATTTTATTTAATAGGATCGTAATTAGACATGAGAATGAATAGTACTCTTATATTACTATTTTACAATTCACTCTAGATAGATCTGGTTAGTGAACGTTTTGTTATGTGTATAACAAAAATACTTCAAGCTACTCCCTTTCTGTTCATCTTTACTTGACCCCTATACTATTTTAGGATGTCCAACAATATTTGTCCAGTTTATGAAATCAAGAGATAATTTTACACTTAGTTCCTAATTTACCCTTGTCATTAATTATAATTATTTTCCTGTTACATTTTTCAATACATTGTATTAATTATATTCAAAGGGTAATTTGGTAAAATTACCCCTATCATTTATTGTTTCTTAATCTCTGTGTTAAGTCAATAGGGGTCAAATAAAGTTGGACGGAGAAAGTAATATTTATCTCCTTAACCACATTCCAAAGCCCTCATTGCAAAATTCTAGGCCTTTAACCATCCTTAAAGTGTAACCTTTGATAAAACAAAATCACACATTTTATTTTAGATAATACTTTCTCTGTCTCATATTATAAGGACACTTTTCATTTTACACGATTATTAAGAAATTATTAATGCACTAGTAAACTTTACCATTTTATCCTTTATTCATATCAATATTCATTAAATTAAGTTTAAAAAAATCATCAATACACTAATTAATGGTAGAGGTAAAATGAGGAAAAAATAATTAATTCTATCCTGATTTAGTAAGTGCTCATGTAATATAGAACAAATATTTATACAAAGATGACCATATAATATAAGATAGAAATAATATTTTTTAAGATTTAAATTAATGTAATCTTTGACTTAAGATTATGTTTTTCATGTATTGTCTCAAAAGTCATGTTTCTAAAGCGTGATTTAAAAGGTACAAACTAAGACACACTTTTGGCACCTAATGGTATAACAACTATTTTCATGAACTTAAACTACACTTTTCAAGTATATATGACTTTTTTTACTTTATAGGTCACATTTTTTAAGCATGATTAATTCAAGTGTACGTATTTTGTACGTATATGTCACATTAATTTAAAAATTATATATAAATAATATTTATCATTGAATAAATTAAAAGTACTAAATAATAATAAAAAGTTCAAACTTCAAAGTTGTCCAAAAGTTCAAAATGCCTAATATTTTTATGAAGGAGTTCAAATTGCTCTAGGACTTGTCATCTTATGTGGTATTTTTATAAGATTGTTGTAACTAAACAATTTCATAATTTATTTTAAAGTTTTAAATGTTAACAATTTTAATACATTTCAAATAAGAAAAAAAATAAGATTCTTAAATATTTCTAATTTTAATTAATTTAAAATTCTTAACATGAAAAAGTTATGTCTCTATAATAAGTTAAACATAGTATTCTTGCTGAATCATTAAAATAAGGCCTAAAGGTCAATCCATGTTTGATCAATCAAGTTAAAATAATCATAAATGTAGGAATATAATGATATTCTATCATAAGACTTATATTAGATTATTAAAAAAAAATTATCGAAAAGAAAGAAAGAAAGAAAGAAAAGAGGCACTCGATGACTAATAGTAAGGATAATGGTCCAAATTTGCCCTATTGCATAAGTATATTATATGACATTTTATTTTCACTTTTAATCTTTCAACTATAATGAACTCGTATAGTGGGGATCAAACACCTTTGTTAGGGACTAATTAGTTTTTAATATGAGACTTTTCACTATGAATTCAAATTTAATTAAGTTTTAATATAAATATCAAACACTTATTAGGGGAAAAAATTGCACATTATAATTATAATGTGAGGAGTTTGAATACCTATTCATAATATAAATTGAATAAATTTTCATACTTTGATGATTAAGCAACAAAATTTATGATGAACATATTTCAAGAAAACTAATGAATTTTTTTTACCTTTTGACCTTTTACTATAAGTTTTTTGAGTCAAAATATATTGTACATCAAAATTACTTTAAATAAGAATTGCACAATGTATCTTTAACGTGGAGAATTTAAATTTCATGTCCTAACATAAATAGCATAAAATTTTATACAAATTTATATAAAAGGTAAGTGCTCATACTTTAATGATTAAGCAATAAGATTTATGATGATCACATATTCTAAGAAAAATCCAAAGAAAACCCTTCTTTTGATCCTTTATTATCAGTTCTTCGAGTAAGAACAAATCGTACTTCAAAAATCACTTTAAGTTATATTGCAAATAGAGAAAAAAGAGAAAAAAAAATATATTATTAATGTTAAAATGGAGAAAGATGATGAAGAATAAATATGATTATTCTTTTATTTTTCTATACAAAAAAAATGAAAAAAAAAATAAATAAATTCACTCTATGACCTATCTATACATAGGTGCTTTTCTATTTAAAGTAGGATATTATTTATTTATTTGATTATGAATAGAACTCTTTTTAAGTAGACCTATTTTATAAAAAACAAATTGGGGGTAAAATTTTTTGTTTCTTACATTTTATTTTTGCCTATTTTTGGCTTTTTAAATTTTTTTTTAAAAAATCCTTATTTTTTGTGGACTTTTTTTTGTCTTATTGGAGTAGTTTTGTTTTCCTTACGTTTTACCCTATTTTTTCGTTATTATTTTGGGACGATTTTGAAAAACAAAATCCCTATTTTTGTACACTCTTTTGTCTTTTTTTTGGAGGGGGGGGGGGCCTTTTACTAAACCTTTTCCTGCCTATTATTTTGGAAGTTTTTTTTTACTATTTTTTTATTAAATCTAATTGTCCTTATAGGAATTTAACTATAATAAGAAAATCTTCTCAATTTAATTTATATTATGTTTATTATAGTCAATATTTAATAATATTAAAATAATAATATAATATTAGAAGAAAAATAATGGAAAGACGATTTTGCCTAAAAAAAACAAATTCAAATAACATTTCTAATGGTCATATTTTTACTTTTTTGGGGCTATTTTTCAGACGTCTTTTTTGAAAAAAAATTCTATTTTTTGTGGATTCTTTTTATCTTTTGGGAGTAGTTTTTTTTCCTTACGTTTTCCCTATTTTTTAGCTAATCTTTTTTTAAACTAATTTTTTAAAAAAAATCCCCTATTATTGTGGAGTGTTTTGTCTTTTTTTTTTTGACCTTTTACTTTTACCTTTTTATGCCTATTATTTTGAAAGTTTTTTAACTATTTTTTTTATGAAATCTATTTTAGGTGGAAAAAAATTATCCTTATAGAAATTTAACTATAATAAGAAAATTTTCTCAATTTAATTTATATTATGTTTATTATAATCAATATTTAATATCATTAAAATAAGAATATAATATTTGTAGAAAAATAGTAAAAGGTTGATTTCATCTAAAAGAATTCTTTTAATAAAGAACGTTTCTAAGGATCTTCACACTTTTAATATAGTATATAGATATAGATAATTGACGACCTTCTCAAAAATAACATTTATGAACATAATATTTTTATGGGAAAAGACATAAATTCACTCCTTAACTTGTTCCGAAAAGTCAGTTACACGTTTAAACTACTGGGGCGACCTATTACACACTTATTCTTATTGAAAGTGATATTATTACCACCTTTAAACATACAAAACAAGTTGCACAAGCAAATATGATTTACACGCGCCTGCTAGACCTTTTCTCAAATTTACACGTGTAATTTCTTTATTTATTCACTTTTTTTTTGAGTCATTTTTGCCTTTATTTCTCTCTCCATTCTTACATGAATAACCTTTTTTTAAAAAAAAAATACCAACAATGGTGATCTTCTTCTTCCTTCATACAAAAATTAACAAAACCGATCATTAACTTTATCAAATTTACCGTCTTTTCTAACCACCATCAAACCTACCATCATTAAAAATTTCAACACCATCACTACCTGATTGCACCACACTCATCATCAAATATTATATGTCATTACTGTCACCAAAAATCACCATACCTAACCACCAATTTCATCACTCTGCCACCAAAGAAAAATTATAGTGCTCGATTTACTATCATTAATTTTGAGAAAAATTTAAAGAATTTTTCAGAGAGAACAAAGATATATGAAAGTACATCAAAAGATTAAATTTCTTGCAAAACCCAGCAACTTTTTTACAAAAATAAAAAGAAAAAGGCGAAAGCCATGAATTTCTTATTTCATGTGCTCAAAAGTAACAATAAAAGTAGAAATAAATTGAGTAATTGGTGTTTGACTTGACGAATTTGATGGTGAAATTAGTAAAATAGATTATTTTTTTATGTTTCACCGGAAATTTTTTTGACCAACGAACCCATAAGTTGAACTTTGCCAATTTTGCAATGGATTCTACCCCTCAATCTTATTTTCTGTTTTTTCTCTAAAAAAATTATCATATTATTTTTCATAAGTCAAGAAGAATGTTGTGATAAGAAAAGTGAAGGAGAAGAAAAAATAAGGTGGTGTGAAAGAGAAGAAGCGCATAAAGTAGGAGAATGGGTGGGGGTTGGGAACAAAAGTAGTTTTTGACCTTTTTTTTTACCAAACACACCCATTTTTCTTTGCATTTAATTTTATTTTCACGTCAGATTTGAGGATGATAATAATATCACTTTCAATAAAAATAGGTGTATAATAAATCACCCCAATATTTTAAGCATGTAACTGATTTTTCATAAAAAGTTCATTGGTAAATTTATGTCTTTTCCCTATTTTTATCGTCGAATTTCTATCTTTTCTTTCGGTGGATTCGCTGGTAAGGAACATAGATAATTTATGCCAACTGATTGAATAGTTTGATTGTATCCAAAGTTTAAGAGAATTAAATTTTAAAAGTTCACAATTTTAAACATGTTATTAAGCATAAAATTTAAAAAAATTAAAATCAAATTATTTTTAAATATATAATATAATTATATGCTTCCTCTGAATTATGTGATTTCAAACATGTGATTTGTACTGATTCAAGGCAAATTTGTGATTTTACTTTTGAATTAAATATTTTATTAAATAGAAGTGATTTATCATCAACCACTTAAGAACAATCTAAACCTAATTCACCATCATTCAGTTAGCAACAATCTAATACAACTCATTCGTGGAAAAAATATAAAATTAAAAATTGCCAAAAAAAAAAGGAAGATATATTTTTCTGAAATGGACCAAAAAAAGATAAATAAATAAAGATAGAAAAATAATTATTTATTAAAAAATAAATTAATAATAAAATCATATCGTATAGGAGTAATCAAAATGTAAGAAAGTAAAAAAAAAACAAAAAAACACATGAAGTGTCCCTAGCTATAGTAAAAGATGAGACTTTTTGTGCATGCATCCAAACTCTTAATTAATCAAGATATATATTTGAAGAGTCGTTGATGTCATGTAATCTGGCTTTTCAAAATCAACACTGACATATTAATATATATACAATTTGTACATTGGAGTCATGTGGTGTGGAATTAATGCGCCGCCTCAAGACTATTTTTTAAATCCCAAAGGCCGGTGATGCACTATCGGAGTCTGAAGTTGAAATTGAAAGTAATAGGTTTAAGGGCAGAAACTACACTAGAATAAATAATTCTGAAGATAGATAGAGTAAATAAGAGGAAGAAACCAAAACATAATAATAATGATCCCTCCTAGAACCTGAAAGTCACAAGTGCAAAGCAGCTATACATTGGATAAGAAGTTCCAAAAGTGAATCAAATTTTATATACACAATAGGATAGTCTCAGAATAACAAAAAATAGGCTACAAAAATACTAAAAGAGACTGTAATGATTCAAAACGCAGGAGCTCACCCACATCCTTGAATAAGATTGCTGTAAGCTTGATTAATCAATTTTGGTAGAAGTCCATAGCAAAAACCAAAGGTAAAGCAAGTAAACAAGTAAGGCACAAAGGTGCAGAAGGAACTAAACTGAAGGAACGTATAACTAGCTACACCTAACTGGGACCAAATAAGTCTTGGAGGTACACTCATGCATAATTTAAAGTAAGAATCTGAATGGAACCTCATAAGCCCGTCAAGGACACAAAATAGCTAAAACTATAGAATCAGAATCTCAACCTAAACCAATAGTGTAAAAAGGTAGGAGGTTGGAGCTCAAATCTGAATGCTCACCGAGGGTGCCTAGGTGTCATGACTCGATTTCTAAGGTCGTGATGGTACCTATCCCAACCCACCGGTAGGTAAGTGTAACCTGTAGTTCGGAATCATAGGCAACAGGCTACCCAATGGAAGACAACCCTACTAAGTAAAAGTTGCCACAATAAAGATATAGATACAAGCATTGAAGAAAATAACATACCGAAACCTACCCCAAGACCTGACATCAATTATTATTTGAACTCGTAATACATAAAATAAGAGTACAAGGCTTTTCAAATACAACATCAGTACAAACTATCTCTAAATACAAAATAAAGATAAGTCTAAAAGCAGTACGATGAAAATTGATAACTTCGGACGGCAAAAGCTCACAAAGATCTCTGAAATCCTCAGCTAGATCTGAACGAAAAAAATCTACGTCTGCTAGAACGACGTTGGAGCATCTAAGGCAAGTTATTTGTCCTGAACTAAGGCCAACACACAACACTAACTAATAGTAGGAAAGTAAATAACAAACTAGCAAGGCTACCAAATATCAACAACAGTCACATACTCACACTTATATCAAGTGCTCGAAATGAACCAAATATGCTTCAATTACTAAGGCTCATAACAACTACCCAGCTACCACCATCCTATCAACTATACATGATCACCATGAATCAAGATTCTATGGGAGAAAAGCACTACTAACAATGAGACAGGCTAATAAGGCGTACTACGAACTCACAACTATCCAAAAATATCAATTAGGCCTATAACATGGATTCTAGTACCTAAAATAAGTAAACTAACTACCCAACAGAAATTTCAATCAATTCAGCATGAATTTACACTAACTAGCTCATTTTGAAGAAAGGTAAACCGTAGCCTACCTATAGGTCGATCACGTGCGCTCCACTTCACTTCGCCGGAGCCTTCCCTTTTTGTATGGCCTCTAAATGTTACCATACTGTCAAAAGTAAACTCACATTATCATAATGATCATTTAGACACTAAAATCGCAAGAAATAAAGATGAACTAATTTCGGTGCCTAAAACAGAAAATGTGGGACCTGCATCCAAAATTTCAAAATTGACCCCAAAAATTAGTCCTAAACAATATTTTCAACTCAATTAATAATGCAACAACTAAATTCATTTTGAAAATCATCTCAATGAATAATAACCGAAAAAATAAAAAAATTAAGTAAAATGTCAAGAAATGACAGTAGTTATGGGTGGTAAAAATTATCAGAAATAAGCCTCAAATTCTCAAACGAACCACACCACGATGATCCTCATGAAAAACCACCCAAGATAGAGCCAGGAATTATTGTAAATGGGCAATCACATCCCAAGAAATCAACACTCAAGGTTTTCCAAAATTCACCTCGAAAATGCACAAGAACAACAGGTAAATCACAAGTTTTACCTGAAATGGAGCCTCATCTCAACGTTTCAACATTGCCAATTTGTTCCCCTTAAAATTTTCTTGAATCACCAAATTTCGCTTTAAAATGCTCAAGTTATGGCATTGTAAAGTTTTGCACACTTTGCTGAAATCACCTAAGAACTGATATATAAAGGCTATTAAAATGACCTCCGCGGTCATGATGGTTAGTGTTCCGCAATCGTAGAGCACATGAAGAATGACCTATGCGATTGCGGAAGGTCCCTCCATGGTCACGAAGGTCTAGCCAGCTAAACCACCGTGATTCTAGACATGGCTCCACGTTTGCGAGGGTCTTAGGAGGCTGACCTCCGCGGTCGCGGCCCTTGGACCACGTCCACGAATGTGTGGGTCATCTTTATAAGAAAATCAGCTGAAAAGTTGAGTTTTCAAGTTCTAAAACTTCTGATGTGTGAGATTCCATATAGGCAAACAAATTATGCTACCCTATCAAAATCAACATGCCATATTCAACGGTGTAGTCAAAATTCCTATACGAGGTCGTTTTGACTGAATGTGGGTACCACTCCCATGACCATTTTAGCAAATTTCTATCGAGGGCCTCAAAATGAACCCGAAAGCCTCAGGAACCAAACGAAGGATCGTTCCAGACCAAATTCGATATTCCAGAACTCACCGCGCTGTTAGAATTTTTATTCGGGCACATTTTCTAAGAATGTTGACCAAAGTCAATTGTTGGTTAATTTAGAAGGTTAAAATATAAAACTCGGCACACACTCACACCAAAAACCTTGATTCTCGAGCTGACCATGCTTTTAGACTAATTTGACCATTTCGGAGCTAATGAAACTGTCAGAATTCTATTTTAAGGTTATTTACCCACGTTTTGCGCAAAAATTAAATTTCTAAGGTATAAGGCCTTCCAAAATACGAAAATCTGCACAACTCCCTAACATGCAACTGTGCTACTGGTGTCAGCAGATCATGAATGACCTGGGGTTGCAATAGAAATGCTTTAACGATAAAAAATAATACGGTAAGGACAAAATGATCCAGAGGGTCATTACAGGTAAGAGTTTCCTAAGCCATATATATAAAGAGTTTGGAGATCTTGTCACGGTCTGATGTGGGACATTCTCATCACACACACTCTCACATGCCTGGACATGCTTGGACATAATCATGGACTGAGAGTACATTCACAACACGTCATTGTGTGGAGCCTCTCTCATCAGACCCAATAAGTTTGGCTCTAATGCCATATTAAATAAAATTAAACATAACTCATACTCCAAAAACTTACTCAAATAAATGAACAAACACTAAATATTATAATTAATAGTTCTATTTTTCTGTAATCTTTAAATATACTAGTCTCTGGGAACGTGCGTTGCACGTTTGTCTTGAATTTTTCTATTCACACGGCTATATAACGGAATTAAAATATATTTTTCTCTTGCTATATATTTTATGATTCTTTAATCTCATAATATCACTTGCCTTATATTTTTCTCTCCTCAAAATAATTTTTTCTTACCATATATTTTAAGACTCCTTAATTTTTAAAATATATTTTTCTCTTACAAAATATTTTAGGATTCTTTGATTATTAATTCTCATAATATCTCTTACCTTATATTCTCCTCTCCTCGTATATTTGAG